>VMDR010002237.1:0-96983 GCA_007922815.1 Macrotus californicus | reverse complement strand
GAGTTAAAATTTTAATCAAAATTTATAAAGAAAAATTGACAAAAATAGACAAATTCATCTCTCATAGTAATTAATAGTTGAAACAGACAAAACATCATAGTAGAGTAACATAATTAGAAAACTTAGAACAATTCATACAACCACTACAGAATACACTTTTTTCCACATACACAAAACATTTACAAAACTTGACCATGTACTAAGTCTTCAATTTCAGAATATTTAATTTACAGAATGTATTTTATGACCGCAATGCAATTAAGATAGAAATGAAGAAAATGAAAACTAGCAATATTCCTATTTTTGAAATTCATAACTAATAAAGAATAAATCACAAAGTGAGATCTATTGTAAACTGAATAATAAAAAAATTGAAGGATTCAGGAAACATTTGAGATCTTGCTTCCAGGCATATGTCGTCGGTTTGGCTCAAATAAAATGTTATCACAAAAATAAAATATATAAAAAAAAAGGAAGGATTTAGCCAAAGCTGTGCTTACAGCGTGGTCATTCCCAGGGCAGCCGTGCCCCGCCCCACCTCGCTCTCGGAACCGCCACTGACCACCTGAGACTTCCTGCCTCCCGAAGGAGGGCCTAGAATGCAGCGAGGAAACAACGGTGGCCTCAGGGTGTCCATTCCCCGATGGGACCAACCGCGTGTTTTCTCACTTGGGGATATATATTCTTTGGAGAAGGAAACAACAGCCGCCCCTACGGTGGAGTAACTTTCACTTCTTTTAGTTAAGTGGGCCCGGCCCGCCACGGGAAAAGTACGCGGATCTACCCTCTCTGAGACTCGAACTCAGGACCTCTACATTATGGGACTGATGCGCTGCCCGCTGCGCCAAGAGAGCGGCTGACCGAGGTCTCTTATTTGTCGCTGAAGAGAAAGTCGTCAGCCCCTGTCTCGGCCCGAGCTGCCGCCGGAGTGTCAGTCTCCCTCCGCCGAAACCCGGTGGATGCCCGGCCTCCCGCGGGCCCTTCTGCCGCCGGACCGCGCCGGCACGTGGGGATACTCGGCGCGCACGTGGGAAAGGCAGAGGGCCGCCCTTCCGGGGGAGGGGCCCTCTCCACGGGGAACGCGCCCCGCGCCCCGGCACCCCGTGCGGACCCGGCTCTGGGCCGCCGCGCGCCCCGGGCGCCCAAGGCTGGGAGCGGGGGCCGGGCGCGGACACAGGCCCCGAGGGGTGAGCCCACTCGGGCCCGCCGCGAGCGCGCGTGTCTTCGGCGAGGGGCCGGGGCGAGGACCAGGACGAGCGCCCCGAGGGGCCGGGGCGAGCGGCCGTCGGAGCCGAGGTCGTCCGTCCCGACGGCGACCATCGCTGGAGCGGGCGCGAGAGGAGCGCACGCTCGCGTCGCTGACAGACGGCGGGTAGCTGGGCGGACCGAGGCCGACGGGGACGACACCGCGGCGGTGGGCGTGCGGGGCCCCCAGGGCGCGGGTGAGTAGGGCCTGGAAGCCCGCGGGCCTGCGAGGGGCGGGCTGAGCAGGAGAGGGGGGCCGAGGGCAGCTCGGGTGTGAGACCTCCGGGCGCTGTACTGGATTTCAAGCAGGGGTGAGGTGGGAGCAGGGAGAGAAGATTCCAGAAGACTCGTGAATGTGACGTCAGTGGGAAAACGGAGGGAAGAAACTATGGTTACCCCGGATTTGCCTGATTTTTTCTTTGTTTATTAAAACCCTGTGTTTTTGTTTTTTCTCTTTTGTTTCAAATAATTTTGCTTCCTCATTACGTAGAGCGGCGTCTCTTCTTGAAGGGCAGAAGAGTAGCACCATGCCCTCCGCGCAGGGTTTTCGATTTTATTGTGGTAAGCAAAGGCAGTAGGGAAAAAGGATGCAGGATGGACGGGCAGAGCATGTAACCCCACCCCCTCAGGGAAATTTCTGCTGGCCCGAAGGGATGGCTTCCAAGGACTCATCACCCTATCCCATTTACCCAAGGTTCTCAAGGGGTAAGATGACTACCTTGGACTTGCCTGTTTATTCGTTCTCTCAGCTCTTGTGGCGTTCTTGTTTTCACCCTTGTAAGAATATATTTTCACACTGGTGCGATGGGCCCCCTTGCCCCAGCTTGTCCTCTGTGGGTTTTGGTACCGCTCCGCTGGAAGCAGGTTTCAGGTCGTCTTGGTACAGCTGTTCTCCCTGACTCCCTCTCTCTGGTTTCTTGGGATGCTTAGTGACTATGCATCCTGTGGTTTGGGGTTCTCAGCCCTGTCTCCTCCTCTGATTGGGCGCTCTGGGATCCAGGTCTGAGCCACCCCCGGAGGACACCACAAACCGGAGGATGGATTAGGGGAGGTTCTGGACCTCTCCCCCAGGCCACCATCTGCTGCCATCTCCTGTCCAGACTTGGTACTGGAGGGAGAGTGCGCAGTGCGCAAAGAGCACTGCAGGGAGAGTCTGCGGCTCGGTTTGGGTTCTCTCTCAGCTACTCCTCAGATTTGACCTTGTGGCTTCCCCTCCTGTTCACTCTGGGGTGTCCCACATTCTGCCCCAAGAACTGGAGGCAGACACTGACTGCAAGGCAGACAGCTTCCCCAGCGGGAGGGGTTCCCAGGTGCTGTGAGAACTGTGCAGCCAGAGCTCCCTCCCCCTCTCCTTCCACCTTGCCCAGCTGCAGAGGGACAGGCTCAGTTTGTTCTAGGAATCTCTCTAAGCTCACTTCTCAAGGTGGCCTTGCACCTAATCGCGAGTGGTTTCTCGCAGCCTTTGCAGAAATACTCCTCAGGGTGGGCAACCGTAAGGCTGACCTTCAGCCTACCATCCAGATGAAACCAGCTAGGCACTGTCCTGCAGGCCCATCCAGTGCCTTACTGCCTCCCAGCCTTTGCTCCTGCCTTCCTCCCTCCTACTCTCGCAGCCTGGTCTGATGGCGGCCATCCAACCAAGTCCCTCCTTCCTGGGCTCGTCTTGCACAATGGCCCAGAACCGACAGAGAATGTTTCTCTCTCCATCACTGCTTTGCTCCTTTACTCTTCCCCTGAGATGATTTCTCTTTCTTTGGGGCAGAGGTTGGTGTGCAGTTTTCTGGATCCTCTTCAGCAGGTACACAAGACCTAGTTTTAGCTCATTGATTTCTGAAATGTGCAGAGTGTAGATGGCACATCACTTCCGTGTTGTCCTTGCCCCCAGCACGTCATCTGGATTTATTTACGAGGAAATGGTGGATAAAACCACATTGAGGGACAGTCTAAAAAATTACCTGCCTAACAGCACTCTTCCAAAATATCGAGGGCCGAGGAGCAGTTGGTCTGTTGGAATGTGGGGCACGTGAAAAATCTATGAGGCAGTTGGGAGGCAGTTCTGGGCGGAGAGGACTGTTGGGGGAATGATGGTCGAGGGGTAAGTGTCATAGCTTAGAGGGTCGGACGAACAATTGTGCTGGGAGCCAAACAGCATTGCTGGATGGGGGTGGGGGGTGGACACTGGACTGAGAACTAGGTAAGTCCTGTATTCACTGTGCTTGGGTCTGTGAGAAACCTCCTGAGGAGAGATTCCTGCTCGCCAGGATCCACGGTCAAGGACAGGAGGCCTGCTTGGCCGTGCTGAACTAGACTTCTGGGTAGAATGAACTTAGTGTTGTGATGGAAACCGAAGCGATGAGCTACCTGAGTCCCAGGCTAGAGGAAGCAGGTGGGAGCTTGGGGCCGGCTGGGTTTCAGGGATAGACATCCATGGAGATACATGCCAATGTGGATCTGTTGATCAAAGGGTAAGATGAAGGCTCAAAACACAGAGATTGGCCCCACAATGGTCCAAGGAGGGGTTATGAGGGAGAATGTGGCTGGAGGGTCACAGAGGAGGTCCTGGGCAGTCTCCCCTTGGAGGCCTTATGAAAGCATGGTTAGGAGAGGAGTACTTGATCCAATAACCCGATTAAACCCCTATAGTGTGCACGTGGGAGCTCTGCCCTTGAGTTTCCTCACCTTTAAGTCGGGGTATGAATAAAACCTATCTCCGAGGATTATTGTAGGATTAAATGAGCTCATATAAAGTGCTTTAATATGTACTCAACAAATGTCACCATTAATTACGGGGAAGAAGACATCGCAGGAGCACCTCAAGGGGCTGCAGAGGATACGGAGGCATGCAAATCGCTGAGGCCCCGGATGGAGCTGATTTTAAGTAGAATGGAGTTGTCATGATATTGAGCACCAGCTAGATGCCAGGTATACAGTGTGTATTACCACTGACAGTTCTCACTGTAACCTTATGAGGAAGTTTCTGTTGTCATCCTCACTCTATGATGTAACAAGCTCAAGGTCACAAGAGCATGACTTACAATTCTTGTTCTCATCTGGACCTTGAATATTAAATGGCCCTTGGGCTAAAGGCTGGCCTCCCATTGAAGATGGTCATCTGCAGAACGCCTTCTAAAGGCCAAGGCTCTGCCAAGTACTGGTGACTTTGATATGCACGAGCCTTGAGCCGTGTCCTCAAGTGGGCTCCCAGCGTGACAATTCCTGTAGCCCTGGTCTCCATTGCTCTATGTTCAGTACAACCCGGAAAGTCTTTCCAAGGCCAGTTTTCTTCCCCTGACTCAAGCACCTTCCGTGGCTTCCTGTGGCCTGCAGCCCAGGGACTGAATCAGCCCTACCCTGCAGTCCTCTGTTTGCATTCAGGGTCTTTTCTGTGCTCAGAGCTGCCATCCTAACCCAGCTTTCTCTCACTGCTGTAGGACCTTCACCTGGTGTCCTGGTCACTGATTCCTTTCCTGCCCTATTAATACCCGGCGTTCATCTTGGACTTTGGCCCTCCCTCTGCCAGCCACTGAGATCTAACCCTCTCCCTTAGCAAGCCCAGCCTGCAGGAAGTCTTTCCAGTTTACAAATCTGCACTGATCTTCCTTCTCCGTTTTTCTAAACTCAGAGACCATCCCACGGCCTGGCTCAAGGTGAGAGGTTGTACTTGGCCCGTATCATGTGTACGTCCTGAGTTATATATGAGGATGGAAGCATCTTGAGCCAGGGGTGGCATCTTAGTCATTTCTGGGATCGCCACAGCCCACATGTTGAGAGCTATTGGGAAGCTCCAGAACCCACCAAACTTCTGACACCATTTGTCACTGTCTGGGGCCCAGGTGTGGCTCTGAGCTGGAGGAGCAGGGGCTCTGTGGCCTGGGAGCAGGGTCTTGAAGTCCGTGCCACCCGCCCAGTGCATGGCTCATTACTTTGGACATGTGGGTTATTGTCTCTGGGCGTCAGTCTCTGCAGCTATAAACTGTAGACATGGCATTGGACTAGAAACTCCCCAAGGGCCCTTCTGGTTACTAGGACCAGTGTTCCTCAAACTCTGATCTGTGTGAATTCCCTGGAGATCTTGTTAAAAATGCAGATTCTGATTCAGGTTTGGATGGGCCCTGAGATTTTGCATTTCTAATCAGCTCCAGGTACCAGAGGTGCTGGTGGTTTGTGAACCCTGCTTTGAGTTGCAGAGGTCTGGCCTCACGGTTGTCTGCCCTTGCTGAAAGGCAGAAGGATCTGAGAAGTGGCTCCTCCTCCTCCACCTCTTTCCCCATCTTAAAAATTAAAGGTTTTCTGGGGACACTAAAAAGTGTGATACTAGGGTTGCGCCCCACACCAATTTAATTAATTTGTGGAGTTGGGAACCTGGCATCAGTGTTGTTTAAAGCTCCTCTGGATAATCCAATGTGCAGCCAAGGTTGGGACCACTGCTCTACCTTGTGGGCTGGGAATTTAGACAAATTAGCTGTTTTCCCTTAAAGCTTTTGCCTTCTGCTGCCCCCTGGTGGCCATCTTGTTCCTGCATATTCAAACTCAAGCTGAAGAAAAATAAAATGCTGCAGCTGCCCCCGCGTGAAGGGGCTTACCTGCGTCCCCAGGACCCACTCTGCCAGGAGTGGGCTCCTCTTTGCCCTTAACTCCCCCTCTCCATCTCACACATGCAAATCCCGGCGCCATTGCCCATGGGGTTCACAGCCCTTCTGTCCCACCTCCTCTTGCTGTGACAGTCTGCAGTGAGCTCATTCCTTCCTCTGAACCTCTCTCAGCCTGACTCCTTTGCACCTTTGTTTTCACCTGTTTGGGATGATTTCTCTTTCTTAGGAGTAAGGTAACATTTAGACAGGGGTGTCCAACCTGCGACGCATGGGCCCCATGCAGCCCAACATAAAATCGTAAATTTACTTAAAACATTATGGGATTTTTTCTTGTGATTACGTGTCTCAGTGTATTTAATGTGTGGCCCAAGACACCAAAAGGTTGGATACCCCTGGGACTTTGCTGAATCCTCTGCACAAGAAATATCCCCACAAATGGAATTCTCAAGTGCCCAGATTGTGGACAAGCTTGTGGAGGATTCAGGAAACCAGGTGTCCCTTGGCAGGGGCAAGGTATGAGGGCTGGGAGAGACACAGACCTGGCCAGAGAGGGAAGCTGCAGCCTGGAGAGGTGAGTGGATTCTCAGGTAAACAGCCACAGTGATCCATGGTGAGTTAGGAGGGAAAGAGTGAGAGAAGAGGAAACAGCTGGGACAAGGGACAAGTGAGTGGGGGGGGGGGTGTTGGCTTTGTCTATTCTCTCCCCCCAGAAATGCTTTTCCTTTTCACTTCTGTGTAGCTCTGTTTCCTCTTCAAAGCTCACCGTGCCTGCCATTAGAGCCCCTTTGATCCATGTCCCTGGTACTTGGTTCCCCAACCTGCTGCACTCACTTCTGTCAAACCTTTGCCACACTAGGCTTCCTTGGTTGGTGCCTTACTCAAGAAACTCCTGTGGGGCTGGAGCAGTGTGTTATCATTTCCAGTCCTGAAGTACCAGACCCAGTGGCTGGCCTGCAGGAAGCCATCGATAGTTGATGCTGAGTGGACACATTCAGGGATGCAGCAAGAGAGAAAAAGTGTCTTGTACATGGTGGGCATGGTTTTCCCATCCACGGGAATCCTGGGGGTTCCCAAGGGGTGATCTAGAGCAAAAGGAGAAACTCTGCAGGATGGGTATGCCCTGAACTCAACCCTCAGCTTTCCTGGGTACAGACACGAGAAATCTGAGTCAGACCTAAGGTTTGAGTTGCTAAGCAATTAGACAACAGGGGGCGCTCTGGCCCCACCTAGATTCCTACATCTGGTGCGTTATTCCTCTCTCTTGACCAAAGATGCTGACTCCAGTGGCAGGATGCCCACAAGTGAAAATGCAGCAGCTCACAGCCTAGGGCAGCTGGCTGGTTCCTCTCTGGGCCGAGCTGGGGGGAAGACTGCGGGACCAGTCTTCACAGCCTGCTCTCTGTGGGGCGAGGAGTAAGAAGGTTGTGACAATGCCACCAGCTTGCAAGTGCACCTTGGACAAGGGTGCAGGTCTAGTCCCTACCTCACCACTGACTGACTGTGATCTTGAGACATTCACTTACCCTCTCTGGGCCTACTTCCCTGTTTCTCCACCACCAAATGACAGGTTCGTCCCTTTCAGCCTGTACTAGCGTGCAAAGCGTGCCCCAAATCACTCTGCGCCGTGGTGCTTCTGCACTGACCATCCATGCTTTATACTTCACACACTGCCCTTAGTGGGCCAGAGTCACAGAAATAAACCTCCTTCTGCTGTGGAGACTGGTCCTAAGCTGGGCACTTCCCTCCTCCTTCCCAAAAAGCCACCCATGCACACCTGGTGGGATGAGATATCCAGTCAAGGAAAGGAGCTGAAGCCCTTTAAGCGATGAGCCCAGAGAGGGTCTAGAAGTGGGCAGTGTGATGCTTTGTAAGTTGTCAACACATACCAGGCAGTATGACCCGTTGGTTCTGGCTCCATGAGTGTCCCGTTTCAGTGAGAAACATCTAGGGAGGGATGTGCTGCTGACTCAGTGCTTGTCCCAGAGAGGGTCAGCTGACAGAGACAGCAGGGAGGTGGAGTGGGGAGCTTGGCTTTAAAAAAATGTCTACTCATTTGAAAAAGCTGGTCTGGCGAACATAAGGAAATGAGTAACATCTGTTAAACCTATTGTTTTTTGAAACGAAATGTCTAGATTTATATATGTGTATCTGCAAACTAAGCAAACGTGCCTCTGGACACAATTTGCCTGAACGCCGTTTCTTGATTGTCACAGGCCTCCAGGGATGCGAAGGAACCCTGGGATCAGACCAATGGGTAACCACCAGGAAGTGAGGACAGAGGACGAGCTTGGGGCCGTGGGTGTCGGAGCCCCAGCATCAGTCCCCACCTGGTCCACAAGCCGCCTCATGCAATGAAACAAAAGCGGAGAGAGACTGAGGGAGCCAAGGAGAGTTTTAATGCAGGAAAAATACGGGAACCTCAGGGACTCGCCATTATTCATTAATTTCCAGGTATTGGTTGGCTGCTAGCCTCAGAGGAGCACAGAAAGGGAGGGGCCTGGTGGGCCCTCTGAGTGGGCAGGTTGGAAGCACAGGTGACGGGCCTTGCAGCGGACATGCTCACTCCATGAATCAGCTACTGGTATGGCCGGTCATGGTCACAGGTGAGCATGCTTGAAGGTGAAAAGGAGCTGACTTAAGGCTGTGAGGCTTCCCGCCTGGAGCTGGGAGCCAGGAGCCCACCAGAGCGGGAGAGCCAGGGCAGGGTCCCCTCCCCGAAAACTTGGGGCCTGTGAAAGGAGTGGCATCTGCTCCTTGCCAGGTGTCCATGTCCCCTGGTGAGGGCAGGATGATAGGGCTGGCCAGACACCTCTGCTGACTTCATCTCCCAGAGGCGGGAGGGCGGCCAAGGAGAAGATGTGACCTTGATGGAAGGCTGTCGCAGAATCGGGGTGCCCCAGGCCGTGCCCGTTGCTCTGCCACTTACTGGCTGTGTCACCTTGGAAAAGTTATCTGTTCCCCAGTCTCCTGTTACGTGGTGTTCCTAACAGTCCCAACCAATTGGATGGCTGTGAGGTTTAAATAAGGTAAAATGTGCCAAAGCTTCTTTTGAGAAGAGTTTCCTTACAAGGATAAAAAAAATTGGAATACTCTCTAAAAAGAGTACCTGACCTCAGTATCCTTGGGTGCCTGGTATGGGGGAGGGGGCTCTTGAATGGGCACCGGGAATTGTTGACTCACCCCCTGCCCCAAACGGCCTTGTGTCTGTGTATCTGTGTGTAAGTACTTCTTCCTCAGTGAAGAGTCTACAGACCTACTTAGATGACCAGATAGCATGACTCAAGTGGATGCCTAGGGGGTTTCAAATGCTTTTTTAAATTTTTTTTATTTAATCTTTATTCAAATGCTTTATTCTTGACTGGAGTTTCTCAGCCTTAGCACTATTGACATTTGGGGATAATTCTTTGCATTGAGGGGCCTGTCGGTGTATTAGAGGTTAATTAGCAGCATCCCTGACTTTCCCCATGTGATGCCAGAGCATCCACTCCAAGTTGTGACAATCAAAACTGTCTCCAGAGATTGCCAAATGTCCTCGGGGAGAGGAGAGGGGAACAGAATCGCCTCTGGTTGAGAGTCACTGCTTTGCCATGTCCCCCCGTGAAGTGAGCCCTCAGTAAGTGGCTGTTTGCTGATCTGAAGTTCAGCAAGATGAGCATTGCTGATCCCCGCCTGCCTCTGCGCACTGTCTGGAGGGCCCAGTGAAGTCACTGAGCTGACGGCCCAGCCCTGTTTCATTTACATGACTGGTTCCTCCATCTGCTGGGCAGCTGGACTGGCTGGAGCTCAGTTTTCATTGTGTTTCTTTTTATTCAAACATAAAGGGTTTTTCAAGCATTAAATGCAATATCAATTACTCAGTCCTTTACTATTAACTAAAACCTGAGCTATAATTAAAATGTAACAGTTTATTCTGTGGGGAGCCAAGGCCTTAAAGTGTTCCTCTTTTGTGTAAATACATTTTTTTGTTTTAACTACAAACCTCAGAATCAGTAGTGCTTCACTCAGGGGAAGGCCTGGCAGGACACTGACGTGAAAGAAGAACTGGGAGCATTGGAGGTACCTGCTATTTGGCAGATGCTCTGAAATCACTCCACTTCTGGCTCCCTCCTGCTGGGGTGTCTTGGATATGATGAGTGCTTTTGACTTTTTTTTGATGATCAGTTGTCCCCCATAGACGCATCAGGCCCTGGTTTGGCTCTCCTCTTGCTTCCTTCCTCCTGTATCTCCTCTAACATCTCACCAGGAATTCCAAACCACTCCAGGATGTATCATTGCTCATGAGTGAGGAGGTTCCATCCAGACTTTGGAAGCTTTTTCCTGAATGCTCACGGAGCTTGCTTCTGGGCAGCCCTTCAGTCGTACGTTTATGGGCACAATAGCCCCTTCCTGTGAGGCCTGTGGTGCCTGGTACAAGGCAGCAAGCTTTGGAAATGCTCTGGGCACAACAAGAAGTGCCTCTGGGTGGGGATTACCTTAGACCGAGGGAGCCCACTCCGGTTTCTGCCTTGAGTTGGTCCTGTGCTCTGTGGCACTTGGGGATCTCGTCTGTGACCCCAGGGATAAGAATCAATGTGAAGTCTGGTGTGCTGGGAGGTGCATGTTGACAGCATGGAGTGTGGCCATCGGAATGCCCCTGGGAGTCCTGTGGACCTGTGTTGCCACCTGCACATCTGGTCCGGTGAGCTTGGTGACAGCACCTCATGATGCCATTGTTGTGCCGCGACATTTAGAATTGGGTAAGGTGTGTGCGCCACGGCAGTGTTGTTGGTTGTTTTAAAGCACCCGAGATAGTTCTCTGCAGAGCCGGCGTGGCCGTCATGGGAGTCGAAACAACGGTGCTGGGATGGCGAGGGCTGCAGATAGAGCCCTGGAGCTGCGGCATCAGGTGTGGAGGTATTTGCAGCCAACACCTCCAAGAATACATGTCTTCAAGCTGGGCAAATGGCACCAAGGATTGTGGTGCAAGGTGTCCCAACAGCGTGGAGTCCATTCACGTGCTATAGGGACAGTGGAGCCAGTGCTGGGGTATGGCCAGTCTCCGCAGGGGGCCCTGTCTGATCATTCTCACTTGGAAGAACCAGGGAGGGCTGCTGAGGAAGATGATGATAGGGTTGGCCCTGGGTTGGCCATCTTTGTAGGAACCCCATTGGCTCCCCCTCGACACTGACCCAGTGGCTCTTCTGCGCTTACCTGCTGAAGTGAAGGGTTTCAGCAAAGCACAGGAGAGGCCTCAGATGAGCTGGTGACACAGTCTAGGACCTTCTTCTGAGCCCTAAGGAACTCCTCCGGTGAGGGACGAGGAGGACCCTATAGGTTGGCTCGTTGGTGGTGGGAAGAAAGTGTCTGCAGTGGTCTGATGGTTTTTTGAAACCCTGAGCCTCAGACTGTTGTCTGCATATACCCTCTTGGGAAAAGGGAAATTCTTTCTTGGGGAGAGCACAGATGGTATTTTCTTAGTAGAGCTACAGGGAACCATTAGGTGGAGGGACAGAGTGAGGGCCACAGGAGGCCCTCCCAGGCGGGACGGTGGTCTTCCCCATGGGCTGGGCACCTTCATCGTGGTGTGAACATGGAAATCATGGAAACGATGGGTGGCCTGTGATGTCCAGCTCTTTAAAAGAGAAAGGTCTCTTGCATCTACTGGGGGAACCCCAGCTGTGCCAACTAGGAGGCAGGCACTGCACTTGAAGCCTGAGATGGCCCCGAGGAACTGGTGTTGGGGCTTCCTGTCCAGGCCAGGCTCCTGCAGCAAGAAGAGGACGCCTCCACAGGTTGGCTTCTTGCTGGTTCTGGGGACCAGATTCCACCTTGTTTTGGTGGGGGGGGGCCAGAGAGCGTCTCTGGTCGCTGAGAGCATCTTCCAGGAAGTTTCTTGTGACTCTTTACTTCTTGGAGCTGTTTTGAGGGAACATCCTGTGCTGTGAACAAGAGTTCGTGGCTTTCCTGTTTAGAACACAAATGTACGTTTTGTAGGGCCTTTCTTAATTTTGCTAATTTTTTTCTTCAGGTCTTGGATTTTCTACCTGCTCGTTTTCACTTCCTCAAGCAGCTTCTGCTCTTTCCTCCCTGCTGCGCCGCTGTCTCCCGGTGCTTCAACATGGCTCGTCGCTGATGGCCTTCGCGAAGGCCTGCGTGGTCTCACCGTTTGTTTTCCAGATGAGGACCGACCGAGTGCAGGCAGCGCGGTCTTCCTCATCGCCCTGCTTTTCTTATCCTTCCAACTTGTCGGCTGGACAGACCCATCGTCTCATCTGGGGCTGGAAGGCTGCATCTTCTTCTACCCACTCCTTTTCTTCTGACTTCATCCGTGTTGCAGAGCCATGACTGGCGGCGGATGGCCTTCTGAAGGCTCGGGTGAGGCTCCTTCCGAGTTTTCAGTAGAGCACGGGTTGCACGCCTTTCTTGCTGCCCCTGCAGTGGCACAGTGATGCCTCCACTCTGCGTGCGGAAGGGGAGGAGGCTGCCACCACTGTGGACAACGTGTGGTCCTGGGCTCATCATGACCTGACTCGTCAGACTTCGTACTTTCCTTTTCCGGGGGTTCAGCTGCTTTCTGACTCATCGCTCATTGGCTGCCAAGTGAGGTGGAGTGAGCCGTGATCTGTGGCACCAAGAAGGTGGGGGTTCACCACCAACTCCTCTCCTCAGTTAAGGGACGCTCTGCGGTATTAGTTCATTTCTGCTCTATCACATCTTCTCCAGAACTTGTGGCCTCCCTGCCTTTTGGGGAGCATTTCTTTTGCCCTTTATATTTTTGCTGTGGCTCTTCAGCTCCTTCCTAATTAACCCAGCTGTGTCAGCTGTTTGGTCCATGAAGAAATAGTCTGTCTTCTGAGCAGTGTCTCCTGACTTCAGTGATTTTCAGGAAACCAGTGGCCAAGGAAAGTGACACCGGAGAGGGGGTCGTGAATAGCAGCCCCCCCCTCCTCAGGACTTAGGGCTTCTTAGGGGGAGATGAGGAACCTCCCCTCTAGACTGAGACTCTGAGTATGGACGGTACCCCCTGGGGGCGCACACTGCCCTGTCCACACTGCCTTGAAGCAGGGGCCTGCCACGCCAGTTTTGTGACTTCGAATGCAGTTTTGTGTTCAGGAAGGACCCTTCAAAACTTTACTTTGGTTTTAAAAATGAATATTAAGAAACCTTGTTTTTCTTCAACCTTTAAGTTTTAGTTGCAACTTCTGTTTTAACAAATTTTTACAATCCCTCTTAAGGGGAATTGGTGAGATTCTGGGTCCTGTTGGGAGCAGTTAGGGATGATGGCCCACGTCCTGCTCATCACAAGCCGAGGGGTCACAGGCTGGGTGGTGCAGACCTTTACGGGTTCTCTTCTGCCTTGGGCTGGTGGGTCACAAGCGCATATCTCCATGGTCCAGAAGGGCGGGCTGGCTTCAGGGGGCATGGGACCTGCGCTGGGATTAGTGCCTTGAAATTCTCGATCTTTTTGAAGAAGGATGCCCCCCATTTTCCTTTAGCACTGGGCACTACAAACCATTTACCTGGTTAGTCCTGAAGAGGGGCAGTTACAGATCAGAGTGTATACCTGGAATATTACTGAGGGCAGCGAGAGAAGAGGGAATAGCTCCCTGGAGAGAGAGTTGTGAAAACAGGCCAGGGTTCAGGAGGGAGAGAGAGGAGGGTGGGTACCGAGGGGAAGGGGAGGGGACCATCTTCAAATCAACACAATGAATAGGATGAGAGACGAGGCATTTTGTGTGGAACTCAGCAAGGCAAGATAATGTGTTGATACATGATGACTTGCCCCGTGGAATGCTGTGTGCTGCCTCCTCACTGAGAGCCCCACCGGGCCGGGGTGGGCCGGGTCTGCTTTGGTTCCTCACTACAGAAGCCCCAGTGTGAGCGCAGCGTAACCCACAGCCTGGACTTCATGCTCCAAACAGTAGCTGTCAAACAATGACAAACTTCATAACCAAGTGGAGTGGCGGTAGAGTGCGTTTTCTTTGACAAGTCACAAGTTCCCGGTCAGGGCACTGGTTGACGGTGGTGTAGATCACCAACATTTCTATTGCTGATTTAACCTGATGGAGCGTGTGCCCTTTGGTACCTCTCCGTGGGGTTTGAGCCCATGGCCCTGACCCCGTGGATTGCTCTCTGTGCCTTTTATAGAACTTTACTTTTTTAGCTTCTGGCCCTCCAGTCTGGATTCTGTGTCTATGCTGAGTTCCTTCTTCCGCCGCCCCCCTGACCATGGGCACCATGACACTACAACTCATGTACCTTAAAAATGTCCACTACAAGGATGATAGAAAGCATGGTTGGGCCCACCCACCACTTCTGCCGCTTTCTGCCTCTTCTCCTTTAGGTGTGATTCTTCCCAGTTGGCTGGCACTCCCGTCTTTATCCCTGCAACTGAATAAACCCCTGGTCCAGGGATAGGTGGTCCCTGTGTAGTCAATACGTTTGCATTGCCTCTGGGGCATCTACCCAGCCCCTCCTGCCTGCCTTCCCTGTCCTGGGAGCTGCTCTCTCTAAGGCCAGCCCCCCTGTGCTCCTCACCATGCGTGGATTTGCTGGAGAAAATCCTCCAGGATGGAGCATCTCCAGTGAGACCATGACACTGGGTGCCTGGGAGGTGGTCTCTGTATGGTGTCACCTCTCTCCAGGGCAGCTGCCCCTGGGTTGAGGAGCCAATAAGTATTTTTCTTGGGGGATGTGCAGGACCCTCCAGTGCAGAGGGTCAATGTAAGCACACCCCTCGGCTCACAGCAGGTTATCCCCAAGCTCTGGTAATCTTGCATGTGAAAGGACTGCATCCTGCATTGTCAATGAGCAGACTGACTCTTGTTCTCTTCTTAGATGTTTTCTTTGCAGTCTGTTTTGCTTCAGCTGCTGTTCTCATTCACTTGAAGTAGACCACCAGTTAGTGAATTGGCCTCCTCAGACACTGGCGTAATCGCAGGTTCTTCCGTTGTCCATTTGTCGTTTTAACTCGTGTGGACTCCTCTCACTTGCCAGCCACGACCACTGCCAACCACCTGGGTATCCCTTCTCCATGAGGCAGTGCCCGCTGCTGGTCTGTTCATGCTGCCGGCTCCCTGTCTGCAGCAGCATCATCGTGTTTTCTGCTTTGTCCGTCTCACCAGTTGTGTGCTGCTTCGCTGCTGCTTCCATCAGAGGACAGACCGGATCTTCCGGCAATGAAGGGGCAGGAGGGGGTGTTACGCTATTTCTTTTTCTGTTCCTTTTCACCCCATGTTTTTAACATGTGATCTTCCCCCCCTACATTCTTAAAACTTACTGAGATTATCCAAAGAGCTTTTGTTTATGTGGGTTAAAACTATCGATATTTACCACATTAGAAATAGAGACAGTTAAAAAATACTTATTGATTCATCTGAAAACAGCAATGATGAACGTATTGCCTGTGAATAGAAATAGCATGTCGGCATCGTTATGAATGGAGTTTTGACCCTGCCGACTGTCTTTCCTGCAGTAATGTGTGGGTTTGCGTTACAGTGCGAATGGGCGCTGTGCGGGACGGAGTGTGGAAAGGGAATTTTATTTGTATTATTTTACGATGCACCTGGAGAGAAACTATGAAATGTATTATATTTTGGCAAAGGTTGCTTAGGTTTTGGGGCTTGCCTCCTGGGTTTACTAATACCATTGCTTATAATGTGGACAGTTATTCCAGATGACTGAGATTCTGTGTCTTACCAGAAGGCTTTGAATGTGTCATGTCCTAGAATAGATTATTTTAAAACACAATGAACAAAAACTCCTCACTTGTGAACAAGCCATGTTTATATATCTCTGCTTATTTCAATTGTTTCACAATCCACGCTTGCATAGGTGTTTTTTAAAAAGAAACAAAACTAAGACATTGTTTACTTTTTTGGAGAGTATAGGTCAGTGGGTTTTAGTACGTTGATTGGTTGTGCAACTACCACCACTGTCTGATCTCAGCGAATTCCAGAACGTTTTCCAAATGAAACCCCATACCCCTTAGCGATCATTCCCCGTCACTCTCTGCCCACCTGCAGCCCCTGGCAACTGTTCATCTGCTTCCAGGATCAATGGGTTTGCCTATTCTGGACATTGCGTGTGAGTGGAATTATGCAATATGTGGTCTTTTGTGGTTGACCTTTTTTGCTTAGCATGTTTTTTGAGGTTCATTCATGTTGTAGCATATTTCAGTGCTTCATTCCATTTTATGAGTGCATAATATTCCAACATGTGGATATGCCACATTTTGTGTATCCATTTACCAGGTGATGGGTGGTTGGGTTCTTTCCACTTTTTGGCTGTTAGAAATTATGTTGCTGTGAACATTTGTGTGTGAGTTTTTATGTGGACATATGTTTTCAATACTCTTGGGTCTGTTTACTTTTAAATGTCATCACTTAATTAAATGGGTAACGGAGGTCTATCAGGCATGTATGATCATATATTAATCAAGTGTCCAAATCTCTTCTGACAACTCTTTAGATTTTGCCTTTCCAAATAATTTAATGAATATAGAAAAAGTAAAAGGGGACTTTTAGGGTATCTTTTACACCTACAATGATCTTTGAGATGTCCCTGGGGAGTCCTGGAAGATGAGAGATTTGTTTTTGCACCTTATTAAAAGAGAGATGCTAGGGATAATTAGGTTCATTTGATGTGTTGCTGTTGTAAGATTTGCACGAGAAGAGTTGTCAGATAAGAAGACGTGTCCAGGCCTCCTGAGGTTAAGCTTACATGGAAGACATATTAATGTATTTTAGAAATTGTGTGTTTTATGGGAAGTCCCTTGCAATTTATCAGTCTCCTACTGCATGTATGTTTTTACCCTCTGGGAAACATTGTGTGGGATTAAATGAGGAAATGTCAATGCATCTTGTAGACAGTCAGTAAATGGCAGTATTAAGCAAACAAAACAAAATCAGTGATCTCTCTACTCTAGCATCTCAAACACCCTTGGCCCTGCAGGCTAAGCTGGCCCTGCGCCAGGGGTGTGTGATGAGTTGTCGCAGGGTCAGGTGCACTTGGAGGAGGAGAAGTGAAGTTTGTGGTAGTCTAGAACTCCTGACTGGTGGGGATCACTTGGTCCCACTGTGGCCACAGCCCACTGGTATCCCTAGTGTAAAGAATGTGGATCTGCTCTGCGGGATTCATAGCCTGGCTCTGGCCCCCACTGGCCACGAGACTTGGGGCTTGTTATTGTCTTTGTTTCCCTTGTCTGTGCAGTGGAGACAATCACAGCACTTCTCTCACAGGATTAAGAGAAGCACCTCAGGTAAACTGTTTAGCACAATACAGAAGCTGCAGAAACAAACATGGAGCAAAGAAGTGACTCCGGAGTGAAAGCCTAGAGTCCTGGGGTCCTACGCCCCGCCTCTAGTAGTTATGCCCCCGTTGGGGGTTCTGATGCCCTTCCCCACCCACATGAGTACATGGGTCAAGCAGAGCTGCTAGCTGCAGAGAGAAGTTGACCACGTGACCAGAACAGGATGAGCTTCCACAGCAGAACATTTTCATTTTATTGTCTGTAAACTCTTCTTTGGTAAACAAGAAGACAAGAAACCCAAAGAGAAAAGGAGCATGCTGAGTCAAGAAGACAAGGAAAGGGCTAGTGCCCTCCACAAACAGGAACTCTGAGAAGACAGCTATACCATTAGCAAGGTGGCAGATAGAACTTGGAAGTTTGGGGTAGCTGGTGGCACGGGGGAGGGGTGGAGAGGAGCAGGAGGGAAGGGTCCACTCTCTTGGACTTAGAAGCCTAAATCATACAGCAAAATGAGCTCATGCATCACAGCGAAAAGAATCAGGGAACTTCCACCCATGCCCCGCCCACCTTCCATGTGGTTGGCTGGTGCCCCACTGCAGGCAGAGCCGTGTGCTGGTCAGGTCAGGGTCAGGTTGGAGGGGAGCTCCAAGAGGCCCATCAGCAGCCCATCCTCCATCTCTCTGTTCCTGCTCTGCAGGCTGGTGTGTGCAGGTTGCAGGGGTGGGGGGTTAGGGGGAGCACTCATGATCTCCTGGTCTAGGTAGAAGTGTCAGGGCAGCATGGGCAGGGTTTGGGGCAGGTGGAGAAGCAGTCCCTGTTCCCCCTTTACATGGGGGGCTCGCTGCAGAGGACAATCTCCAGGTCCTTGCGGTAGAGCTTCCCCGCCTCGGCCAAGGACATGACACTCTTTTTGTAGTTGGTGAGCTCTTGGATGTTCATTTCCTAGGAGACAGAGAGGATAAGAGCAGGCTCTGTTGGGGCACCACCCAAATGGTCCACCTACTCACTCACAAACACACCCAGTGGAAACTTTCTCTTATCCCATCACAGTGCAAGTGGCTTAGAGGAATACAAAGCGTAGGTTTTGGAATCAGAAAGAGGGTTAAAACCCTCTTTCACTCACTGGCTATGTTGATGGGCACACTAGTGGTGCTTGTCTCACTGAGTGGTTATGATGGTCAGATGAGGGAATGAATGGAAATGCCGCTTAGCTCAGTACCTGACGCAGAGCATGCACTTCAGAAAAATGGTAGCTATTGTGATAATGGCCATTATCTAGGCAAACTTCTAGAAATTCCTCTACCTCATAGGGCCTCCATTTACTTAATCTGTGGCTGCAGGTGAGGGAGAGAATGCCAGGGAAGCTCTCTGGTCTTGTCTCCAGGCCCCTGGACCATACCTCCCTAAGCCTCACCCATTTAAACAAAGAATTGTTAACTCTTGTCTGCTCTAGCAGGAAAGCTCAGCAGCTTACTTCCTGTTCATCGGCTTCTTGAGGCCTTCGGAGGCCACTGAGACGGGTGACCCATGAACATATGCCTATAGTCTCAGAGTCCATAATGGAGGCCAGCATTAAACAGCACACCAGCATTTGCCATGTCTTACGGTGAATATAGGCACTCCTCGCTTTATTGCGCTTTGCTTTTTTGTGCTTCCAGATGTGCCTTTTTTTTTTTTTTTTTAAACAAATTGAAGGCAAGACTCTCCACCAGCAAAAATGCTATGATTCATTTTATTGAGAATACATGCTTTTTTGTGGTGGTCTGGAGCCGTACCAGCAATATTTCAGAGATACGCCTGTACTTGCTTTATAGTAATTGCTTTGTATGCAGATAACCAATGGATCTGAAATATAGCAAAGTCATTACCAACATCGAAAAAATCACTTACACAACTGTCTTTTTTCCTTTCTTTCCTCCCTGTCTTCCTCCCTTCCTTCCTCTTCCCTCCCCCTTTCCTTCCTCCCCCTCCTCCTCCTATATTGCAAATGTCCACAGGTATTTCTTTTTAAATAATTCTCCTTCCAGGTCAATGGGTCATTATCCCCATTCTGCTAATGAGAAAACTGAGGTATAAAGACTAAGGCATGTGCTAAAGGACTGGACCACCTCAACAGCCATAAATATCCTTGGTCCCAAGCCCTGAAGTCTCTCTCTTTACCTGGCTCACCTGTCCTCAGTCACCTCTTTTTCAGTGCTCAGAGGCAAGTCTCTTTTGGCGTTGTTTCAGGATATCCCCTCATGTCACTGATTCCTGGTTTTGTGCCACCATCCGACCCAAAGGCAGTTTGCAAGCATCTCCAGCTTTGGGGGACATCTTCCCTAAAGTTGTGAAGTCCCCAGAAATGTCACCTAACGCATAACACCAGGTTGTGCCTAACTAGGAACCAAGAAAAGGACCTCGAATATTAACTCCCAGCTTGACAGGACACCCCTCCTCCCCAGTTCAGTGAGGCATCAGCAGCATCCAGGGAGGGGCTGCTTGCTTCCTTTGTCTAAAAGCTTTGCTGGAAGCTGGGGAGGCCTTTCATGAGTTGCAGTTGCCTTAGGCGTGCTAAGAAATATTGAAGTTTGATCCCATCAGCTTATCCCTCAGGAGCCTCCACCATTATTCTGCTCAGAAAACAGATTACAGCTCATGCACCATCAAAATGGAACGTGCATCTGCCTTGTGGGTTCGCCAGAAATAACCGCTCCCTCCCCAACTCACGTGCTGTTATTTACAGTCACGCAGCTTGCTCTCTCCACAGATGCAGTCTCTGGATCCCCAGGTGCCAAAGCTGAAGCTGGCTACAGGTGGAAGGCTCCTAGGTAAGCAACTTTATGAATAACCTTGTTTCCTAACCTTCAACATAGGATTCTTCCTTTGTTCCCACAACTCAAGTGAACCTGTGCAGCCGAATGAGTTGTCTTTGGTGGTAATCAAGAAAGAGCCTAGTCAGGGATGACCAGGAAATTCAGCTCATTCCAGGGAATTAATGCATGCCTTCAGGGTCCATCACCCACGGGTGTAAGGCAGGGCCATATGGAGAATAATTTGCCTCACTAATACGATTACAGTTACAGGTATTTTCCACTGTGATGCCCAACTGTCCTTGGGTACATAAAAGTGCATAAATAATTTTCTCCTAGAATTTGGTGCCAGGAAAAAGTTTGCCATATTCGATCACTTGTTGAGTACTTTCTTCTTCCTAGGAAAGATATTTTCTTCTTCTTTCAAAAAGCAAATGTAGGTAACATCAAGGAAAAAAGTAAATGTAGGGTGAAAGTAATGAAGGATGATATTCAGGATAAAGATAAAGCGGTCGGAAAGCAATCAGAAAGGGAGACAGACTCACAGGCAGCAGTGAATCCTTTTTCCCCTGAAATGGAGCAGTGAATTTAGCTCATGCCTGGCAGCCAAGGCAGTTAGACACTGTAAGATATTAGAGTGTTCATTTCCTAATTAAAGAGACAGCAAAGGCTTTTGCTCACAGGAAGACATTTTCTAGGAGGTGAAGGAGACAGCTGCAAGGACTGGCCTCTGGTTCTTGTCCCACCTGACCCCTCCCACCCAGGGCACAGCGCTGAGCTCATGGAGCTTCCTGGGGTCTGTCCCTTCAGCAACAGGCCAGACAAAGTAAAGGAGTTCAGTCCCTGCCTTCTCTTTGATGGGAGCAAATGCTGCTTCCGTGGCCCCTTTTAGCTGCTCGCCCAACTCCAGATTCTATAGTGAATTGATTCAAAATACCCTCATCTCCCACTGGGCTCTGCTCTCTCAAATCTCTCCTTCTATATAAAAAAAGTATTTTTATTTTTATTTTTGGCAGTGTGGCTGATACTTCCATGAACTGGGCCAATCCGGCCTGCCCTTGCCTTATCATAGCATCATTCACGGCAGCAGCGGGTGGGAGCAGCCTGGGAGTTGTCCATCGAGGAGTGGACACAGCAGATGTGGTGCTGACACACAGTGGAAGGTTGCCCAGCCTTTGAAAGGAAGGGAAGCCTGACACATTCTATGCTGATGAGCCCTGAGGCTGTCACACTCAGTGAAATAAGCCAGTCACAAAAAAACACCAAAAACCAAGAAAACAAATACTGTATGATTCTACCTACGTGAGGTCCCTAGAGTTGTCAGATTTATAGAGGCAGAAGGTAGATGGTGGTTGCCAGGGGCTGGGAAGCTGTTTAATGAGTACAGAGTTCCAGCTTTGCAAGACAAAGAGAGTTCTGTGGGCAGGTGGTGGTGAGGGCCGCACAACATTATAAATGCATTTGATAGCACTGAACTGTACCCTGAAATAGGGTCCAGATAGTGAACTGTGTTGTGCGTACTTTATCACAATCAAATATAAAAAGAAACACAAGCCAACCAACCGTAACAATGCTTTGTGTGGCCGATCAGAGGGGAGTGAGGAGCACCCCACGGCACTCCTTTCCACCCCCCTCCCCGTCATCCAGGCCCCTGTGCCCAGTCACTCACCTTCTTGTTTTTCTCATACAGGTCCTTCAGGAGGGCATCCAGCTCATTCTCATCAATGTAGCCACTTCCGTCCTGGTGGCGGGGTACAGAGTCAGCACAGCACTAGAACTTGGGCCCCACGACCGCTGACTTTGCCTCTTGCTTTCCCAGCCACTCGTTCTAACCCTCCTTTTACTCCAGGCTGAAGGAGGGGTTCAGACAGGGCAGTGCCAAATATCATGTCCCTCCTGACCTCCCTAGTCGATGCAGCAACGAGACAGTTCGGGCAAATGTTTGGTAGCCTTTCATTCTGGTGTTCTCATTTGCATTAAAACTATAAGTGCGATCCAGGAAGCATTTAGCTAGCTGAGTGTCCCATCCCACACTAAAATGTCGGGATGAACGCAGGGGCTATCTGAAGCTTACCACCAACTCTCCAGTTATAAGGAAGACCCTGCAGTCACATGGGCAGGGAACAGCTAGGGGAAGGGAGAGGGTGGTGCCCTCTCTTTCCCAGCGTCCTAGAAAAACAGCTGGCGTCGTGACCCGACACGGGAGAGCAGTTCTGAGCACCTTCTCCCTGTGGCCCTGCCCGCAACCTAATCACACACGCTCTGAACAGAACTTTCTACGGCGAACTGTTCTCTCCTGTACTTTTAAGGAACCAAAACCTTGGGTCCCACAGGCCATGGATTGCAGTGACACTTATCTTTTCACGCAGCAGAAGATACTGCGAGGAATCAAAAGGGACAGGAAGCAACCACACGGCCCAAGCTGCCCCAACAGCTCATCTATTCCTAAGGACGGAGTGGAGCCGTTCCGGCCTGGAGCTGCCCTGGTGATGGGGCCTCCTGCACTTCCGTCCCTCACTGCCCTCCGTCTTACCTTGTCATAAAATGTGAAGATGGCGTTGAACTCCTCTGAAGTCAGCTTCATGCCCTGGAAGGCCCAAGACATTAAAGAAAGAAGCAAAAGCCCCATGTGAGTGTGTGTGTGTGTGTGTGTGTGTGTGTGTGTGTGTGTGTGTGTGTTGGGGGGCAGGAGGGTGGAGGTGAAGCTCAGAGCGATGAGATTATGAGGGGAAGGGAGGAACCAAGAAAAGCGAAATGGCTCTTTTACCTGAAATTTAAGTAAGAAGTTTTCCTGTACAGGCAAGAGTCTGGAAGAAAATGTGAGAGCAGAGATTAGGAGGCAGAGCAGAGGTGAGCGACTCGCACCTGGGGGGATGCAGAAGCAGAGCCTGGAGTTATGGAAACCGTCTCTGAGCACTTAAGAAGCTGGAGTTAGTGGAAAGTTCTAAATAAAGGGAGACAGACACACTGAGGTGTTGACCCTCATGATTCTACCCAGCTTCGTTTTGAGCTTCAGGAGACCTGACCTTTCCCCCTGCTGGATCTTAGGGATGGTAGCACAGGACACCGGGGTTGCGGGCAGGCACGTACCGGGACATCTCCGAGAGGCCCAGTTTGCCATCGCCATTCAAGTCAAACATCCGTAGCTGTCGGGGACAGAAAGAGGTGTTCAGGTTATTTGCTTTGCCCTTCTCTCCTGTGGGACCTTGCTCTGCCATCCCCTTCTACTGGAGAGGGAGGAAGGGGAGTCGAGCATGCTCATGCGTCCTCTGAGGTCACCTGGAGACCAGGAACTAGCCTGGTCCCAGTTGGTCCCTGAGGAGACAAAAGGGACTCAGTCACTGTTCCTCTCTCCTCCCCTCAGGGAGAAGGTTGCAGAGGACAGCAGGCCAGCCCCAGAGGCCCACCCTCTCCAGGTTTATCCTCTCCAGTGCTGTGGAGGTTGTCATGGAAACAGATGCTCCTGTTCTCAGTGAGTACCTCAGAGAGAGGCTGTGTGGGGCCATGAGCTAGAGTCCCTTTTGCCAGCTACCACTAGGAGTCACTTCACCTGGGCCTGAAGAATCAGCCAACAAAAGACCCTGCAAACCAGAATCCCACCGGCTTGGGGCCCCAAGTCCTGTGCCCCTGGGAGGAGGGACACTGCCCACTCACTATGGTTTGGGTGTACTCTTGGAGCTTGGGCTCGTCGTACGGCCGGTTGGCCTTCTTCAGCAGGTCAGACAGGAACCCCTGGAATACAAAAGGCCTCTTCAGAGCTCCTGCCTCTGTCAGTCCCTCATTCACTTAGTTGTTCGTGCATTTGTATAGTTTACATCCCTCATAATTCCCTAACCCTTTTACACTTGTGGAGTGACCTTGGAGGCCTGCAGGTGGCTCATGGAGGCAACCTCACCCCATAGGAAAGGCAATAGCTCTGGCTCTGCCCCCTCAGAGAGCCCAGGACACAGGGCTAAGCAGTGCCTGGGGGTCGCTGGTCCCAGAGGAGCACAGGGGTAGATGTACAAGCCAACTGCTGGGATTGCCTTGAGGGTGCCTGTCCTGGCTACTGTGTGCAGAGCAGTGGGGTTTGGTTGAAGCCTGTGGCCCTACAGCTCCATGTTGCTGATTTTACCCGGCCACCTGGAGCCAGACCTGAGCCTTCCTGCACTGACCAGAACTCGAGGTCCTCACCCAGTGTCTCCCCCTTCACCAGGTCCCACAAAGTGCCGCCATTCTGGCCCCAGTCCCATTCTCCGCACCCTCTGCAAGGCTCATCCTACCTTGAGCTCGTTGGCTTCAATGTAGCCACTTCTGTCTGTGTCGTACTTCCGCCAAGCCTGCAATGGGAATGCCACTCTGTTTGCAAAGACGCCCTGACCTTTGTGAGCCTCTCTCCATCCCCCTCTAATGGACCCAGGCAAGTCTTCATTTTCAAGATGACTAAAGTGTGAGGACAGTGGGGGCGGGCGGGGCCGGGGAGGGAATGGGGGGGGGGAGGTGTAGAGTGGTCTAGGCCCATCCCTGCTATGTTGCTGATGAAGAAATGAGGGCAGGTGTCTCGGCCAAGGTCACAGAGAGAAGGAGGAAAACTGCTGGGACAAGGTCTGCGCACTGTAACTGGCTAAAGGTCTGGGTCTCTTTTTGGATCATCCTCTAACCAGGGTCACAGTTTCTAAGGTTAGCAGCTTCTACCAGGGCTACGCTAGGACCTGGCGGGTCTCATTTTGCTGAGTGTATGGGGTGTCCTTTTACTGCTGTGGAAGCTTCTCATTTTCTGGGTGGGGAGCAAGGGTAAGAACCCTCTGAAAGGGGCAGAAACAGGCTTTGGTTGCTCTTTACTGTGCTCCCTCCTCCATCTGTCTAGCACGATGCATGTGGCTGCAGCGGCTGCGGTGGCAGAGAACTGGTAGTGTCATCAGTTTGTTAGACTGTCCCAAGGCTGCCCCCACCTTTCTGATAAAACGTGTCCTATTTTTTCCTCCCCTTCCTCTCCTCTCCTCTCCTCTCCTCTCCTCTCCTCTCCTCTCCTCTCCTCTCCTCTCCTCTTCCTTCCCTTCCTTCCCTTCCTTCCCTTCCTTCCCTTCGTTCCCTTCCTTTCCTTCCTTTCCTTCCTTCCTTCAAAACCACCCCTCTCCCATGCTCAATCTGTATGTCAAGAGGGGGTGACTGTGTCTTCAGAGGCAGGCATGTGACCTAGCTCTGGATGATGGGTGCCTCCCCGCATCCCATCCCAGACTGGTTCTGGGCTCCGATCTGAGTCCCAGTTATTGGGTGCACATGCTGGATCCCTGTGAGGAACCAGGGCACTGCCTGCTGACCACAGCATCTGGGGGGCAGAGAGAAGAGCTTCAGCAGGTGACATGGGACTGACCACCTCCTTCCTCTCTGTGCTGGCCATCAGCAAAGGAGCAGACGTGACACAGGAGCAACAAGAAAAATTAGTTGTTGTGGCTTTAGAACATCCATATGTTCTTCACCTCCCTTCCAGAGGTGCAGCCTGAGTCCCCCTCCTTGAGTGTGGGCTGGACTTACTGACTGGGCTCTAGTGAATCCAGTATGGCAGATAGATAGTGTGTGACTTCTAGGTCTAAGACTAGGTCACCTGACTGGGAAAAAGGCAGAGAGCCCCTAAATTGCCTAAAAGGAGGAAAGTCTGAAGGGAGCCCAGTCTTCGCAAAGAGCAAAACATCTGGGTGCTTTTGGGCGTGAGATCATCCCTGCAGATCTGACCTAACCTCCCCCCTCCCTTTTGTCCCTCCTCCCTCCCAAGATCTACCCTGCCCCCACCCTCTGGTCCCACCTTCACTTCTCTCCCCCTCTAGCACTGTGTGCTCATCCATCAGCAGATCATTATTCTCTTCCCATTCAAGGAGAAGAGTTCAAGAGGCCTGGGCTTTGTGAAATCTCAAAGAAATCCTGAGGTCACACTAAAATTAGAAATTAAAATGTTGTGCTGAGCAGCGGAGGGGAGCTATCTGACAGCACAGCCTTTCAGGGCCACCAAGGGACCATTTCCTGGTTCCAGCTGATAAAAATGGAACAAATGGACAACCCCAAGAGGGGATGGTAGTGTAGGATTGTGGGGCCCCAGGAAACTTGATGGCGGGGGGGGGGGGTTGGCTCAGCAGTTATGCTGAGACTTAAAAGATTAAGGCAGGTAAGAATGTGGAGTAAACTACACAGAAACCACTGCTTCTGAGAGAGTTTTTTTCCCTCCCTTTTAAGCGTCTCTGCCCCCTGTAAGCTATCACCATCCCCCTTTTCCAGACCAGAGGCGGAATTGAGGCCACCTTGGCTGTGTCCCCATCAGGAAAGGAGTGGTCGGACGGAATGCTCCCATTTCTACAGACAGAGAAATCGCTCTCAGAAAAGCAGCGCCCTGACAAGTTTAAAATATTTGCAGAGCTTCCCCCTAGAGAGGCAAGACAAGGACTAAGAACAGAACCTAGAATGTCAGTGACCAGTTTATGGAATTTTGCCATCTTGAAAGAACTGGAGAAAACCCTTTAAAGCACCATAAAATTAAATCCTTATCTGATGCTCAGGCAAGCTGCCACTTAAAAAAATGACTCTTCAGCCCTGAGAATAGGTTATTTCTCACCGACTTTCTATCCATATGTGGAGAACGCACTGCGTGTGGGTTTTGGGATGAGCTCTCTAGTGGTTTTAGGCAGTGACTCTCGGAAAGGGGGTTACTGGTGGCTGGAAATACATTTAACGTGATGAATGGCAACTCGAGTGAAGCTGAAGGCCAGCCCTCATTTATCACAGCAGGCAGTGTGTGGGCCGGTGTCACTCTGAGGCACATACACGTCGAATGGCTGGGGTGCAGAGCCCCAGTTGCATGAAATAATTGATTGGTGGTTTGCTGAACCATATGGAATTTCCAATTTTTGTAAGTAAAAACTGGTTAAATATCAGCAATTTCACATGGTTCAACCTGTTGGTTGAATATTAGTTGAAAGACACTTGAATTTGGATGCTCTCTCTCATGTGATCTAAAGAATTTCTATCGCAAAGGCGGCAATGCCCATTTAAGGTGGGGACAGCGAAGCCCAGACCAGGTTCAAAGATAAAACTCAGAAGACATTGGAAACTGGGGTTCTCACTGGGCTTTTCCAGTTTCAGGATAGTGCATCAATCCATCCTTCCCAAGCCTGCTCCTTGGAACTCTGGGTGCTTGGGGGACACCAGTTGTACTGAGTGAGAAGAAAATAAGGGTGATCGTGGAGCCAAACCAGCGAAACAGGTCTCTCCACTGGAGGATTGGGAGCCCACAGAATGCAAATGTCTGTGAGAAATCTCTAAAGGGGAGAGATAGTGTTTGCATAGCATTTCCCAAATGAACTTGACCTAGGCTTGCTTCTCACCTTACTCCCTACACTTTAATGTACACACACAGCACATGGGGCCTTATTAAACTGTAAATTCTGATTCAGTGGGTTGGGGACTCTGCATTTCTAACAAGCACCCAGGTGACGGTGGTCCTGTTGCAGCTGGTCCACAGACCACACCTAGAGTAGCAGAGCTCTAAGGGGTTTAGCATCTCCCAGGGACCAGGCATTCGGGTGGGCCTGGCTCTGAACACGGGGGAAGGGCAGCGCCTTGGCCTCACCTCCATGAACTCCGCGCTGGAGCCCACGTGCTGCCTGAAGCACAGAAGGAAGTTCTCCTCGGTGGGCAGGATCTGCGCCAGCTGTGGGGATCAGAGAGCAACAGTAGCGTTATGGAGGGCCTGCCAGGCCACAGAGCAGCCTTCCCTGTAGGAAGGATGGAGAATGGCCAGTGGCGAGGCAGTGAGGGGGTCACATTCTGCTTCCTTCCTGTGAGCATCTTTGTCACCCCAAACCTCAGGGTATGAAACAGCTGGAAGGACAGAAAGTGGTGCCAAGTACCGAGACTTGAAAGCCTACTTAATAGATTATTCTGTATAAACAACGTCCTGAAATATGCAAACTAGTCTGTGATTGGTGGTTGCTGGCACAGATGGTCTGCACCAGGCGAAGGAAACTTTCTGGGAGTGGGGGCGGGGGGAGAAATGTTGAATCTTGATTTGGCGGAGATTACATGGCTCTCTACAACTGGGTAAAATCATGGAATTTTTGCACTTCAAATAGATTCAATTGATGCAGGTTACTGTATATGAATTATACTTCAACAATTCTGACTTTTAACACATTCAAGCACTCTGATATGTGGAACACATGTAATTAAGAGAATAAACAGTACCAAATTATTTTGGCCAAAATCAATGCAAGTATTCTTGTGTAACAAAACCTGTTGGCTGCCCACCCAACCGGTCTTCCCCCTCCCCTGCCTCCAGCATCCTTGGTCCCAGGCAAGTCCTGATTAGTTTCAGTTAAATGTGCTAATCTTACTTCCTTTGCCAGTGATTGGCTTATGGGTGGTAGGCATGTGACCTAGTCCTGGCCAGTGGAAGGTGAGGGGAAGTCTGCTGAGGTTACTCTTGGGAAAGGTTTCCTTGCTCTTATGAGGGACCAAATGAGATGAGCCTTTTCTGTATCTGAATGTGGATGTGATGCCTGGAACTGCTGTAGCCAGCTTGCTACCAGCCTAAGGATGAAGCTGTTTGAGGGGCAGAGAACAGAAGCAAGAGAACTGCAGGGAAGCAGAGCTGGACACCTGGCCTCCTTTGTCTGGAGTCAGCCCTGCCCATGGCCTTTCTCATTAAGAGTCTCTCATAGTTTAAGCCAGGAGTAGGTAAACTACGGCTCATGGCCCAAGTCCATCAATGAACTTGCACTGGAAAATGGTCATGTCTGTTCATTTACATACTGTCTGTGGCCACTTTTGTGCCACAATTGGCAGAGTCAAAGAGTTGAGACAGAGACTGTACGGCCCACAAAGCCAAAACATTTATCAAAATCTGGACTCCAGAAAATATTCGCAGAAAAAGTCTGCTGACCCCTGGTTTAAGTCCACCTGAGCCAGGATTTTCTGAGACTCGCAGCTTAGGCATCTATAATGGATCCTCTCGGTGCCCTTCCAAATCTCCTTTAACTAGGCTGGTGGGCTGGTGGGCGATCCCCCAGCGGCTGTGAAGGCTCGTAGCTGCCCCTGCAGAGCTGCCCTCACAGCCATCCTCCCACCCGACCCGCACCTGGGGAGGGGGGAAGCCTGCATTTAACAACTGATCGACGGGGGTGCAAAGGACCACCCCACTCCTTGCCTCAAGATGGGCCCAACTCTGTGGCTCAGTCCATACAGCAGAGTTCCCCATGAGAGCCGGCCAAGACCAGACTCCTTCCTCAGCCCTTTCCTACTGCCCTCCTTTTCCCTTGGGAATTCTCCCTCAACAAATCCCACCCACTCGAATCGCTGCCATCAGTGGAGCCTCTGCTTCCAGGGCGCCAACTAAGGCGGCATCTCAACCAGTCCACCGGGGAGCAGCTCTGCCCTCCTTCCTGTGCCGCCAACATCACTCTTGGCCCCTTGACCACGGGTCACAGACTGATTGCTGGAGGTGTTTGGTTGGACCTACACACCCAGGCATGTGAATACGCGTACACGTGAATATGTGTACATGTGAGTATGTGTGTGTGGGTATCGACTCTTAAATAAACCAGGGGAGACTGAAGTGGCCTTAATGCCTTAGTAGTCCCTGAAAACAAACCAAAAACTAAGCAGCCAGAACAGCCAGCCAGGCTCTCCCAAAGAATGCAGGCATTTGAGCTATAGCCAATCAGATCATTTCCAGATCATTTCCTGGCTTTGCTTCTGCCTCTTCTCTGGAAGTCTCTCCCTGAGCTCTTGTTGGTGGAGTGTTCCTAACCGTTCCCGTTCGGCACTGCCCAATTCCAACAGATTTTTGCTCAAAACACTTAAATGTTTAATATGCCTCAGCGTATCTTTTAACAATCTGTATAAAGCTCTTCAGATATGAATATGTGTGTATATTACATATAAATTATATATGATATATATATATATATATATGGCCAAAAGGTTTATACTTGTATGTGAAAGTTTATTCTTGTATTATGATTGATTAATTATTGCATTATTTATATCATGTTTTATTAGTAGTATTATTTCTTATCCTTACCTATGATTTATCTTTTAGGTAATGATGGCTGATAATTTAACCTACTTTTGCTTACCCGTGTGTTACGAAATTTTGCATTTTTACAAATGTTGCCTTTGGATGCCTTTAGGTGGGGTGTGAACTCTCCCGTGCCCAGTCTGCACCCTCCCTCTGTCTTAAGCCGGGCTCGTCACACATTTACAGCACCTGTGGGACCCTTCGAGCATTCAGGTCTTCATCCCTGTCTTAGGCCAACATTTGTTGCTCCTTCCTGTGAGACACAGAAAAGCCCCCTTTGCTGAGCCTAGGTGCTGAGGGTGGGGGTGGGGCTTTATGATCACCACCTCATTTAGATCCTGGACGAAGGCCTGTGCTCGGGGGAGGCACAGGTGGCATGGCCTTTCCCACGTAGCCAGGACAGTAGGACTCACCTCTGCCATCTCGATTTTCCCATCCGAGTTCTTGTCATACTTCTGCATGAACGCCTTCATCTTCTCCCCAAAGTTGTCACTCTTTGACACCTGTGGAAAGGGAAAGAGGGCTGATTTTGTGGCAGGGTCCCATGTGAACCGTGGGTATCTCCCCGTCTCGGTGCAGCAGTGGTGAGGGTTGTTTGTGCCCTCGATACGCAGGCATGGAACCAGGTTGAGCCAGTGTCCTGAGTGACCAAGGGAGGCACCTTTCCCTTTTCAGCATCCCTCCAAATCCAGTGGTCTCTTCTTCGAGGCTCAGTCATACCTTTTCCGAGAAAGAACAGCGCATGTGGGCATGCTCTGTACCCTGTCATTAAACATGCCCCCCGCCTTTGGTGGGGATTAAACCACAACCCTTATCAGAAGGGCAAGGCTCCAGTCACTCAGATGTGAGAGCTGGGGCCCCAGCATTTTACTGCAGCAGCTTCCAACTTAACCCAGTGCCCCCCCCATAGGTGCTAAGCAGTCCACCAAAACAAGGCACATTGTTCATTTTCTTCTTTAAAGACTAAGTGGCAATTCCACAATATTTTTCACTGTGGTTTTATGCCAGGAGGAATGTGAAGAGAAAGTCCTCATGTAGCTACAGGGTAATTTAACTCATCTACTAGATTACTGTGACAACTAGAAAGGCCAGGAACTTCAAAAGTTCCTTTAGCCCATGGTTGCCTATTTTAAATGTAAGGCTCTCTTGAAGGTTTCAAACCTTCTCTTGCTTTGGAGTGCTGCTGATTCCTTATTTGCTTTAATGAGTTCTTCCTCTTCCCCAGTGAAAGATGAATCTACTTGGGCAGCTGATGCGTCTTCTTCGCTTATCTGATGACTTCCCGGAGGGTTGTGGTTTTCCTAGGATAGGGCCATGGAGGATTTTGTGAACTCTTAGTGTCTCTTCGGAATCCCTTCTATTCCTTTTCACCTTGGGAACTGGTCTCAATTTGCCAGTATGTAACTGTTTATCAATATTTATTGCTTTACATTTACAAATGTGCACGGGATGATCCGAGGCCATTATCATCCTTATCATAAATGTGGGCATCCTACTTAATTTTCACAACAGTCCCTGGGAGGTGAGCAGCCTGTCCATTCTACACAGAAATGGAGGCTGAGATGAAGTGGCTCCTCTCGAAGTCCCGTTAGCACTGCCCAAATGTGAACTTGTGGCTCCTGCTTCCCAGGCAAGTCTTCTTTCTAACCATGAAACAGCTATTCTTATGGACTCGAGAGCACTGAAGCAGTCTGGGGTGACGTCAGTTGAGAGGATAGTAGTTGAGATTGTAGTTGACAGACTTGAAAGCCACCCCTGATGCCATCTGAGAGAGGCAACAACCAAGAGTTTCAGATCTGAAGCACTTCACAAAAACGTACTTCTCCACCTACCCCACAGACTCAGAAGCCTGTGTTTTCCGTGATCCAGGCTTCATTATCTTAGCAATGAGGGGCGATGGGGGAGCTGTCGATGCGCCCGTTGCTTGGACCTCCTCCGCACTGGAGCGCTCTGCCGAGCTTTGAACCAGGAGCCCAACAGTGGATCCGTGACTTGTCACTCGAACTGCTCCACAGAGACTCGCTAACCGGCAGTGGACTGACCAGCAGACATGCAGCAGGGGTGGGCAGAGAAACCCCCAAAAGACCCTCGGGAGGTGGGGCGGGGAGTGGGTCTGAGTCTGCAGAGTCGAAAACCAGGCATGGTTCCAATCACCTCGCCTTTTCAATGTTTCGGATGCTCCTCCGAAAGGCTTTGGTGAATCCCACAGTGCCAGGCTGGCGTGGGGGAACAACATCCCTGCCGTTAAGGGGCTGGGACTTGAAGTCACTTCAGGCAGGCTAAGAAGGGTGGCCTGACACCTCTGCACAGGAGGCCAGCCAGTACCATTGGTTGGGGTACCAGTTTAGAGCAGTCCTCACTTGTCCCCTGGGTCCTTGCTGAGGACGCCCACCTTTGTTGGTCTAGGACAGTGGTTTTTCTAGTGGGGACAGTTCTGCACCCCCTGCAGGGAATGGTTGGCAACGTGTGGAGACATTTTTTATTGTCACAACTTGGAAAGGGGCTACTGGCATCTAGTGTGTAGAGGCCAGGGATGCTGCTAATCATCTTCCAAAGCACAAGACAGCTGCCAAGACAAAGAATTATTTGGCCCCACTTGTCAGTAGCACCAAGGCTGGGAAACTCTGGGCTAGGATGAAACGCACTTGCAGCTCCCCCAAGCATCACTCTTCAGTCCTGACCCCTCTGAGCATCTTACATAGGCTGTGGGCTCTTCACTAGGAAAAAATACTTTTTTCCTACATACACACGGACACAAAGCTTTGCAGTTTTCAGGGGTTCATCAACCTGTCATCCATTTATACCCCTCAATCCCAGATACCTAGTGATGCTGATGTAAGGTACTCTTTTTAGGGACTATTCCATTTTTAAAAATTCTTACAAATAAAAGAACTCTAAGGGTCAAGGCCAGAGCTGTCAGGCCTGCTGATGGGCTGCATAACTCGGGACAGACAATGCTCAAAGCCATGGTCAGGTTGACAGGAAATTCTGAACAATGGGGGAGGGGGCTGGGCTTACCATGCCAGAGCCTTTTCTTGCCTTCTCCAGTTCTTGGAAAAAGTTTTCTAGTTCTTTACCTTCAATATACCCATTTCCTGCAAAGACAACAAAGAAAAAAAAAAACCTCAGAGCTAAATAGTTAAGACCAATGGGGGGCGGGGTGGGTACACTGGGGAAGTGAGGCTTTGCGGAGGACAAGCAGGTGTCTGGCCAGCCCTGGACTGTCAGGGCTGTGGGTCCTGCCCTCAGGCATTTACAGCTATAGAGATAGAAGATTAATAAACCATGCGTCTTTGGGGTACACATTCAGTAGTCAGAGTAGACTGGGAGGAACCAGCTCCTGGGTCAGCACCAGAGGTAAGCAGAGCTGGGAGCTGGGCAAGCAGGAGCTGGAGATGTGACAGGGGACAGCAGGTCATCAGCATCCAGGTGTGTCAGCAGGTGGCCGCCCCCACTCACCTGAATGAGGTTAGAAGCAGAATGTGGGTGTCTGAGGGTTGGAGGGTATACAGTCGAACCTTGGTTCTCAGACATCTCTTATCTTGGACAACTCAGTTCTTGGCCAAATCATTCACAGAAAAAGTATATTGTCAAAACTTTGGTCTCGACCCCACGACCCTTTCATGCCGATCCCCCTTTGATCAGTCACGCCTGTCTCAGGCGACAAAGGAGAGAATGCACGACTAGGAGTATGATTTGGTTTTCATACAAATCACTTCTCAAACAGTTTTCTGAAACAATGTCCAAGAACTGAGGTCCCACCGTACTGAGTTATCCTGAAATCCATGTCCACCTGGAACCTCAGAACATGACCTTACTTTGGAAAGAGGCTTTTTGCTGCAATGCAGTTAATTAAAATGAGGTCATACTAGATTAGGGTGGGCCCTAAATCCTGACTGGTGTTCTTACAAGAAGGCCAGGTGAGAACACAGACACATAGGGAAGGCCGAGGGAGGACAGAGGCAGAGATTGGAGTGAGGCGTCACCAAGATAAGGAGCACCATGGATTGTTGGCCCCCACTGGAAGCAGGAGAAAGACCCAGAATTCACTGCCCCTCAGAGCCTGGGACCAATCCTGCTGAGCCCTTGATCTTGGACTTCCAGCCTCCAGAACTGTGAGAGAATAAATGTCTGTTGTTTTAAGGCACCCAGGTTGTGGTACTTTGTTTCGGGAGCTCCAGGGAAGGTATAACTAAGGAAAGAGTGAAAAGAGAAAGGCAGGCATCTCACCTGTGGGATGGGGGCACCCGAGAGGGTGGGTCCCAGGGATTAAGCACAGGGGAGGCAACCCCGGCAGAGTGATGAACACAGGGCGCTGAGGTCTGCAGACACAGATTCAAACCCTGGTTCTGCTGCACTTACTGTATGACTTTGGGAGTTATTCAGCCTGTCTGGGTTATTTTAATTAAATGGGATTTTGGATGTAAACCCCATCACCCAACCCATTACGAGTACACCATAAAGGTTGGGTTCAGTGACCACACCCTGCATATAAAATGGGAATGAATCTGGATAAAAAGTGCTTTTCAGGACTAGATCCGAAGGTCATTTCCTTACCTGCAAGATCCTGTAAGTAGTGAGAAGTCGTTTAGGTTCTCAAGTCTTGAACACAAATGACCTAGAGACCAGGGTGAGCCGAACCCATGGGCAAGTCACACTGGTCTGTGCTTGGTGGGGAGGAGGCATTTGTGGGTGGGTAGTCGGACAGGCCTAAGGCACTGCTCCCAGACTGCTTGCTGTGATTTGGGATTTCCTGGGATCTTTAAAAAATGTTGAGTTCTGGCTCCTACCCCCAGACCTTTTGATGTGGTTGGTTTGGGATGTGAACTAAACGTCGTGATTTTTTTTTGGCAGGGGGGGGGCTCCGCAGGTGATTTCCAGGTACAGCAAAGTCTGGAAACCACAGGCCTAAAGTCAAGCTCCAAATCTGATCTAAAGCATTTGAACAAGGTTCTCATGTAGAATAGAGAACCTTCAACTTGAGCAGAAAAGGGGGATGGCAGCTAACTTGCTTCAGAGGTGAATTACAAACTAAAGAAAATAAAGGAGTATTTGCCCTGGTTTAGTTGGGGCTGTGTGGGGAAAGGGGGTGCATGCAGGGGGACAAAAGGGTGCTATGGGGGTGGGGGGTGTGTTCTTTCCAGATTCTCGTAACCCCACCCCACAACCTCCACCCCTCCAAGAGTTCAGATTCTGAATAAATAATCTTGGAGACACCCTCTAGTGGAGAAGGTGCCCAATAAATATGGTACGGAAAGAATCGCTTGAGATAAAGGTGGTATTTTTGCCTGCAGGGAAAGGACGTGATTGTAACTGGGGAAAGGAGACTTGAGTCCCCCCCACCACCCGAGGGTGGAGTGGTTATATTTCTTCTAGGATGTTCTGCAAAGCTTGGGAGAGTTGGAATTTCACGAGCGTGTGCCTAATAACCTGTGAGGCCAACCAGAGTTGGGCAGCGAGGGAGGGGAGAGGAAAGAGGAGGGGCTTTCTAGGCAAAAAGGAAGTCTTCCGGTTAGTTGATAACTGTTGAATTGGAGGAACAAGTACTTTCTCTCTTCCTGGTCACACCATGCAGTGAGAAGGCTGTTCTCCCATTTCTCAGGCAGAAAGCTTGAGGTAAGGTCTGGGTCCAGGTGCAGCTTCCAAGCCGGAGGTGGGGTTGGAGAAGTGGCTTGAAGCTTGCACTGAGCATGCGTGAAGCGGAGGCCGCGGAGATGGCGGGAGCCAGGGTTCGGTGAGCGCAGCGAGTGTGGGTCTGTTAGGAAGAAGGTGGCTGAAATGACTGCAGGGGCTGCCTGGACAGGATGGGCAGAGGAGGCCTCTCTGAGAAGCCCCAGCCACCGGGCAGAGGGGCCAGGAGCTGGGATCGTGCCACTGGACAAAGAGCCCCCTCCCGAATCTGGCTTGAGCAGCCCGGGACCAGGAGATTTCCAGAGGCTGGAAGAGCCCCTCTCGCCAACCTAGGAGTTCCTCCACCACCTCCCCCTGTGTATCTCAACAAAGGGGCAGAGATGTGGTCCACTTCAACAAGCCTGGGTTGTTTTGAACTGAACAGTTTACCCTTGAGGCCGGAGCTGAGGGAACTATAGCCACGTTCTAGATATGGGCCTATTTTCCAAGAGCGTTTAATGGGCTACTGGGGTGAGGCGGCCCGACAAGAACGACGTGGATCTACCAGCTGAAGACACAGGGTGAGAAGCAAGGGTTAGACAGACGGGCAGGAGCTGCAGGGCCCGGAAGCACAAGGCCTCCCCCACCACTAGGAGGACAGGTCTTGCTACTTTTGGCCCCGCTCAGGACAACTTCCCACCCACCAGTCAGATGGCGCCTATTATGCGAGGCAGGAGTGGAGAACGGATGGCCTACCTCCTTCCGGGAAGGACATCAGCTCTGGGCAAGTGGTTTGCTTTTATTATGACCCTCTTGGGAGTGGGGGGTGGGAGGTGACTGGCCACTAAACAAATCTCTGTGGGTAGGTAGCATGCAGATGTGGTTACCATGGCAACCCTCACTCCTAACTTCCTATCAAATCTATTCTGTGACCCTTAGGAAGAGAGGGCTGGGTGGGAGCCAGGGACCTTGCGCCCTTCTTCCTTAGTCTACTCTTGCTACCATTCTTCACCACCATCGTGCCTCAGTTTCCCCCAATTTAAAATGAGGCGACACTTGTTTACAATTAATCTGGCCACAAACACTTGGGAAGCCTTGACTGAGGGATGCTTTGACCACAGTGGGTAGATGCCTGCTTGTTTCTCACTGAGACGTGGGCGCGCTGATTCTCTAAGACTTGAACAGGAAAGAGGAACTAGAGTAGGAGGTATAATTCTGCCATCAGATCTGTGACTGTCCATGTGACCTCCGGCAAGTCAGTTTCTCCGAGCCTCAATTTCTTGCTAAAATGGGCATAACTATTTATATACTTCCTATTTATAGGGCCATTGTGAGAGCCACATAAGGTAATGTTGCCAAAGCATTCTGGAAAATGTAAAATCTCACCCAATAGAAAGCACTATTTTTATAACCTGTGCTCTGGAGGCCTTCTGGTCGATCCAGGGCGATAAGCCCTTTGGCCTAAGAGTTCCTGCGTGACTGCCGGCTGGGCAGTGGAATCACCTGGAAGGCTTCTAAAATAGCGCCCCTGCCTGGGCCCACCCCTAGAGCTTCTGATTTACTTGATGGGATGAGGACTTCTGGGCTTGCTGGCAAAGCTCTCCAGGTGATTCTAATGGGCATCCAGGGTTAAAGAACTGCTTTCGAGCAGTGTCTCTCAAATTTTAAGGTGTGTAAGGATTAGCTGGGGGTCTTATTGACATGAAGGTTCTGATTTAGTAGGTCTAGTATATAAGGGCTTGTGCTTCAGAGTGTGGTCTGTGGAAAAGCAGCATTGGAATCACCTGGAAGGTCATTAGAAACGAGGAATCCCAGGCCCCACCCTCATCCCGCTGAACCAGAATCGACCTTTTTAACAACATAGGAACTCAGACGTTAGAGAACTACTGCTTTCTAATGTTTGTGTCCTCTTAGAAAGGCCATGCCTTTGGCTTTATGTTCAAGGTGAGGTTGGGGCTGATGTGAGCCCCAAGACAGTTACCTGGGGCTTGTGTTGACAAGGGACTCACCTCTATTGACCTGAGGGGCTTAGGCCAGTGCCACTCAGAGTGTGGTGGCCCTCACTGGGCCTGACAGTGTCAGCATCACCTGGGAGCTTGTTATAAATGCAGATTCTTTTTTCTTTAATTGACTTTTTTTAGAGAGTGGAAGGGGAAGAGAGAAAGAAACATTGACCTGTTACTCCACCCACTATGTATTCACTGGTTGATGCCTGAGCAGCAGGACGATGCTCCAGCCAACTACCCAGCGGGCCAAGAACGCAGATTCTTGGTGCCACCTCAGACCTGCTGCATCGGAAGCTTGGGGAGTGGGCCCAGGCATCTGCGGTCTAACAAGCCCTGTGCGGACTCAAGCCTGAGCGCCCAGATGCTGGTTGGTGACGAGCTCACCTGCCCGTCTTCCTCTGTTGATGGATAGTGAAGAGAAAGCTGAGGAGGGGAGATAGGCAGTTTCAGACTTCCTCGTTAAGCTGCACAAGAGGCCAGGCCACTTGGCTGGCTGGCAGAGTTCTGCTTTACAAAAAGGCAAACAGCCCTCTGCCCTCCCACCGGAGCACCCTCTGACACAGTCCAATACCACACTTTATGGCAGGACATTGGCTTCCTTAGGCACCACCCCAGTATTAATGTTCCTGCGCCTGAAGCACAACACTTGCAAAGAGCTCTCCGCTTCCCGCCCCACCGGCACTCAGGAAGGGAGTCCTGCTGTTCAGGACGCTGCCACGTAGGCGGCGGCGTTGCGGGGCCCACGTTAGAAGGGAGTGGAGGGAAAGAGAGTTTCAGTCGTGGCTAACAGCTTGTCTCCTTCTGTTCATCTCAGGGACGACTCTGTCCCATTCTGTGTGTTTCTTGGTTTCCCTCTGTCAGACACACACACACACTCTCCCAGTCGCTTCTAGTGGGGGAGGTGGGGTCCCAGTGCAATAGCTACTGGATGGTTCAGACACTTAACTTTTAACGTGTTTCTGGGCCGAGCTTCTTCTGGAATGGTAGCTCGGCTCCAGAGCTGGGCTGGGTCCCCTGAACCTGTGGACAGCTGGCAGCCTAATGCTGGACTGATTCCCGGGCGTGGGCGAGGCCAGATTGGGCGAGAGAGGAGGGGAGACAGCAGAGAGCCAGAGAGGAGGGGAGAGAGCTGAAGCCAGAGGCCCCAGATGGGACCGGCTGGGCAAAGGAGGGCACATGACGCAATGGGCCAGGAGGGCCGCCAGGCTGCGCCGGAGAGGCACTGCTCTTGAGCCTCCTGCCTGCTCTATTAATTCTGGCCCCTGGGAATTGGAAGAGGTTTCCCCACAGGGTCTCCTTGGCCCTGGAAACCTCCCGCCATGGGCCTCAGCTAGTGAAACCCCTGGAGTCCAGAGGGGAATAACCAAGGCCAGGAGGCAGGGGTGGGATCCCTGGGCTGGTGGCTGCCCCGGTGAGGCGGGTTGAAGCATCTTGTTTGTGAAAATGTGCCCTTGAGGCTGCTGCCTCCCTGGGGGGCCCCAGCTCTTCTCAGACACAGCTGCCTCCCCCTGGCTGGTGCAATCAGCCTCTGCAGAGAGTAGGGGTGCTGGGGCACGGGCACCGGGCACAGGGCTGGCACGCTGTGGATGCTCCACACCAAAGGACACCGTTCATGAAACAAGTGGGGACATGGGGGTGAAGGTGGAGGTAGGGCTGGGGGACTTATTCCTAGGGTCTCCCCAGAGAGCCCCCGATCCTGACATCGTGTGGAGATGAGACCCCGGCCCACGGAGTTAACCTGACAGGGCTGGAAGAACACCTCTCAGACGGTTCTGACCTCCCCGCACCACAGCCCTCTGACGTCAGTGTGCGAGTAGCTGTCATTCTGTCAGCCCTACAATTATCTCCTGAATAGCACAGTTATGCCGCACTGTAAACAGCGCAGCGTTTGTGTGGGCCCGTAATGTGTGCCAGATGTTCCGTGACCCGGTCTGGGCCTGTCTTCTCAGTGTCCCTTCGTCTCCCAGGCCCACGCAAGCTGCATGGGCCTCTCTCCACCTCTGAGAGGCGCTGTTGTCTAGCTTTCCCACCCCCAACAGGAACTTAGCACTGACTGGAGCTTCGGGAGGGCCTGCCCGGGCACCCCGGTCTGGAAGTGTCCTTGGTGTGGGCAGGTTTGGAGGATGGTGCCGTTAATACCTCTGGGTGTAGGAGAGAGGAGAGGAGACTGGCAGGGCCCTCCTCAGCCCCTTCCAGTCCTTCCTGTCACTAATTTCCAAAGTCCTGGTAGCCCACAGATAAGGAATAAGGCTCAGTCCCTGTGAGAGGCTTTAGAAGCTCCTGTGTGACCAGGGCCATCTGGATGCAGACAAGCGCCCAGAGTCTGGGGTTTCCTACACCTGGAGATAGGTGTATATGTGTGTGTGTGTGTGTGTGTGTATCTCTTTCTGGGGAAGCGGGAGGTGTCCATAAAATTATTTGCTTTTACATCTTCCTTGTTTTGCTGATTACACAAGAAACACAGGCTCTTGTAAAAAATGTCAAGCACTGTAGAAATTAACTTAGAAAGTAAAAGAAAATGCCTTTTAATTTTGCTTTATCTGCTCTGCACAGAGAACCACTATTAAATGTTCTGTTCTTTCAAATATTTCCCAGCATACATGCTTCATTAATAATAAAAATGGGTTCATGCTCTAATAGTATTCTGCTACAATTTTAAAAACCTTAATAATACATTCTGGGCATTTTTCTGTGTCTGTACTAAAGCTCCACTTGAATTTCATAGGTTGCATAATATTCCCCTGTAGAGAGAGCATGATTTATTTCTGACCCCTCATGAAGCACATTTCTTCCCAAATTCTCAGTATTCCGAAGCACTCAGCAAGGGAGCTCCTGGCCCACAGAACTCAGCACACGCGCGAGTGTGTCTGCGTAGCACAGACTGGGAGTGAGGGGGATTTCTTCGTGGTGCTGGGAGTGTCTGCTGGCCTCTGGGAGAGAACCCCTCTTATCCCTACCCATTCAGTTGCTTCTCAAGGGCAAAGGCTAAGGCCACAGTTTGGCCCCTTACGGACCTCCTACTGGTCATCGGCAGAATAGAAGCCTGGTGGCCCCTGTGGTCGGAATCACACAGAGGGTCAGTGTGAGGTCTGAGCTGGCCACCCCGCAGCTGCCTGGATCTTGCAGAGTAAGATAGCTCCTGACAAAGATGTGACATGGGAACAACAGTAGAGTGGACTCGGACACGTAAGGCCACCTAAGGGTCACTCAGAGCAGGGAGGTAACATGGAAAACCCACAGCCTCACCCAAGTCATAGGGAGTGCTTGGCTACCGTCTTCTCTACCTCAGCTTTTGAGAGTCCACGTCGGAACCTCCCAGACGCATGACCTGGCTGACACTGTGGTACAGGGGACTGGGAGACAGGATTCCTGCACTGCCCCTCACTTTGCTGAGTCATCTTGGGAAAGAACTCTGCCTCTTTGAGTCCCAGTTTCCCCCTCTTCAAACACCTGCCCCTTCCTTTCTCTACCGAAGTGGCTAATGATGACTTTGAAAATAATCTGACTGTGAGCAAAGTCACCCGGATGCTGATTCTTCCGCTTGGTTAGGAATGGGCTGAGTTAGGGTCAGAGCCCCCTCTCCAGCCCCTCCTCAGAGTCCAGCATCCCCTGGTCTTATGGTCTCTGTTTACTATGGATTCTGGAGGAGGGGGAGGCTCCCTGTCCCTGGTGGCTGTGACTAATTGGGCTCCAGTGAACCAACTCCTGGGACTCTCCTTTGCAGTCCTCCCAAAGCTCTTCAAGTTTGTGAGCAGCAGTGGGACTCAGGGTTGGGAAGAAGCCCCAAGATGAAAACAGAAGCCAGAGTTAGTAAGAGGGAGGCCCAGCACAGACAAGGCAGCGATGCCTCAGGGGTGAGGTGGTGAGCTCCCCAGCAGGCTTTGGTGTTCAAGAGGGGACAGGTAGGGAAGATACAGAGCAGGTGGCCCACAGCTTAATTCTGGGTCCTTTAGTGGAATTTCAATTTGGCTGTATCCTCATTTTCCTAAATCACCTCTGTGTTCCCAGGCATTTTAATCCTCTTTGCCTGCCTTCTCTGTTAGGTCCACAGTTTCTCCTTGGGATTGCCCTGAGGCGGTGACCACAGAGGCAATGGGACGCCTGGTGGACAAGAAACAAGCATTTAGCTCCCCTTTCACATCGGAGCAGGAGGGAGCCGCAGGTACAATGGGTTTGGGGGGTTCTTGAAAGACTCTTGAGTCTAATTGAAGCTTAGCTACGCTCCAGTCACACCAAAGACCCCGTTCTGGGATTAAAGAAACTGCCCATCACTTCCGAGACTGGGTCAGGGACACTTCTGAGGGCAAGAGGGAGGGAAAAAGGTGGCCAAAGACCCGAATTGGAAAGAGGTGCTGGCCAGGCACCAGCCCCACCTCTACCTTGCTACATGACCTCGGAGAAGTCACTTCCGTGTCTGTTTCCTTATTTACACAAGGAGACTATCTGCCCAGCAGGCTCAACAGTGCGGAACTCAAGAAGGTGCGTTTGTGTTTTGAAAAGCACAAAGTCTCAGATAAATTAAGGATTTGCATGATTATTGAGAGTGCTGTGGGTTGTCCCCATGAGAATGGGGGAAAGTGGAACTGTGGAGTCCTCTGTTTATAGCTGACTCATCTGGCAGGAGGCCGGTGGTATAACCTTGGCCACTTGGTAACTTTCCTTGAATCATGCAAGTCTCTGGTGCAGATAAACTGGCAGAAGCCTCCCTAGGGAACATGCTTGGGATTGGAAACCCAAGCCCTCCTTAGCCCCATTTTACAGATTCCACAACCTGCCCACCTCCCTCACTAATTCACGGGCAGACCAGGGTCCTAACCCGCATATCACAGGCCCAGTCCTCTGCCTGCCCCTACCTTCCTCAGTTGGCTTGGGGGGAACAAAACTCACTCATCACAGTCCCCAGACAGTAACCCTTGCCTCTCCAGAGCACTCTGGGCAGAGGACCTCTGGTTAGCCACCCTCACCCCTGCCCTACCAGGGTGAGGAAGGGACGGGGAAGAATCAAGCGAGCCACCACTTTGACCTCCCCTCTGGCTCCCACACCCCCACCTCAACCCCAGGCCTACACACCCCGGGTTACCACCCTGCCAGTGGTCTGAGACGCCGGAACATTTTGGTTGCCCACCCCAGTCCAGACCTCAGAGGAGGAATATCAGATCACTTAATTTTTTTGGAGTGGTGTAGAAAAAGTCTCCAGCCAGATCAGAAGACTCTAAAGAGGGGCCTCCCTTGATGCTTGAGTACAGACCCTTGGAATCTCAGTGCTGGGGGGCTCACGGGTCATTCAGTCCAGGCCTCACTTTTCAGGCGAGTCAGTGTCCAGACCACACACAGCAGAGGGTTGGCCGTGGAGGCATTTAAAATTGTGCTTCCTCCCCCACCCAGATCTGGAATCACCCAAAGCACCAGGATTACCACCCTGAGGGAACAGGCGAGCAAGCATGCCAGCCCTGCCCCCACCACACCCACTGCTGCTGAACGTTGGACTCACGCCTGTGGGGGATGGAGAATGGGCAGGGGATGCCCAGGAGTGTTCAGGGCTCCAGCACCATCCTCCTCCGTTCCTGTTCCTCCCTAACAGGGCTGGGGAGGCTAAGAGTTTCCCTTCAGGATCCCCCAGCTTGCCCCAGGATGGTGACGGGGCTAGCCTGGTATTCAACAAAAGGGGAACTTGAAAGAAATGAGTGGGCTTCCGAGACCTGTGGCTGCAGCAGCTGAAGGCACGACTTTACCTTGAAGAGAAAGGCGGGAAGATAAATGGCAGGGGGACTTGTGGGAGCCTTGCCAGCCCAGGTCTCCTCTGGGAAGGCTTCAACTTGCCCAGAATGAGGCTGCAAAAGCTGGTGGGCTCTCTCTGTCATCTATGTCATGGAAGAAAAGTTACTGACAGTTGTCATCAGAGCAGCAGGATGTCCCCAAACTCAGGACCCTGACATCAGCAGGCTCTGCAGTCAAAACACCCCCTGGGGCAAAGGTACACCTGCCCGCACCAGCAATGTCCCATCCCCTCCACCGCAGGTCCCCAGGGGTCGAATGGGCACAGAAGTTGGGAGCTTTACTGACCGTCTGCATCAAAGTGCTTCCAGATCTCCAGGAACTGGGACGCCGTCAGCTCGGCCAGGTGCAGGTAAGGGGGCTGCTGCTGCGGGCCAGCCATGGCAAGCGGCTCGGAGACCTCAGGCAGCACCGTGCTCTCCCTGCGCACTCCGCACTCGGCCAGGTCTGAGCGCCACGCTGCCTTTATATACAGTCCGGAGGCTGCGCCGGCGCCGGGATGCCAGCAGGGGGCGCGCTCGCTCAGAGAATCGGCCTGGGTTGCTGAGGGGCGGTGGCCGTCCAGGGGCTCCGCCAGGGTTCGCAGTAGGGTGGGAGCAAGTCTCCGCTGAGACCGCTCAGAGCCGGGCCAGGGAAACCGAGGCTCTTAGGTACAAAGGGGAGTGACGTTGCACGTGTCTTCCCTCTCCCTGCCCATCTCGAGTGTAGCCACCACGTATTGTAGTTAGCAGTGGCGATAACGACAACAGTAGTAACCGCAACATCAATGATGGTAATAACATGTTTGACATACTTAGCGCCCGGATTTCAGAGTTTGCTAGGTCTGTCTCATGCCTCCGTTTGCCTGACCCTTCCGTAGCAGGAAGACAAGGGACCATTTTTCTGATGTGGGGACTTAAGACTTCAGATGACTAAATGACCTGCCCAGCAAATAAATGGCAGTGCTAGAATTTGAACCCAGCCCTATTTTCGTGCTCTCATGGCCCCTTAATGGGGACCAGTCTTAGGGAGCAGCCAAGCATTCTCAAGGCCCTTCTGAGGGGCCGCTAGAATCAGAGCTAGCCAGGGAGGGTCCAGATGGGAGTAGAGGGGTTTCTACTGTCCTGTGGCTGTTGGCTTTTGCCCTTGCCAGGGTGTCTCCCTCCACCCCCTGGTACTTCCTCACCCTGGACAGGATCTGGGGGCTTTTAGACTTTTGTTCAGGGAGTAGTAGAACTAGATTCCCCTCTGGCATCTTAGCCATGCCCACCTAGGGATATCTGGGAAACGCCTAGGCCCTCGGGCAGAAAAGGTCCAATGCTGACCTAGGAATGTTCCACACTGGTCTCAGAAAGCACAGCCCTGGGGAGAGCAGACAGGGCTCCCCAACCTGGGAACTTGGCTCCCTCCTCATTCTCTCTGGGGCAGCGCTGGGGGGGCAGGGTGCTGTCCTGGCCTTGTGCACACATTACCCCCAGAGTGGCAGCTTCCTCCTTTCTTCCTCTCCTTTCCCTCTGAATATCTGAGAGATGAATTGATGCTCATTAACATGTGCTAATGAGTGTTAGCTGAACTGCCTTCCGAAGGGAGAGTGAAAGGGAAGAAGGTGAGAACAGAAAGGAGGTCGCTGGAGAAGAGGTTGTGCCTTAGGATGAGGGATGTGCCCAGAGTGAGCCGGGAGGGGCAGAACAGAGTGAGGGTTCCAAATCCACTTGCTTTTTGCCCAGAGCGAATGTGTATAGAGTTAAAAGGAACACTCAAGGAGAGAGGCGTCATAACAAGCCAGCTCGTGACACCTGTATTCATCTCCCCTCCCCTTGCTGCCAGAGGAGAGGCCTGGGCTGGGGAATTCACCAAAGCCACTGGGTCTCTCTTGCCCTGTTTTTAGGGCACAGGGTGGCTCCGGAGTTAAGAGCAGACACGCTAAAATCAGGTTGCTTGGGCTCAAATCCCAGAATAAACTCTGTGACCTTGGGCAAATTATATAACCTGTCTATGCCTCAGTGTTCTCTTCTGCAAAATGGGAATGTGTGTATTTACCTCTTAGAATTGTCTGAGGATTAAGAGTCCGTGTCCCCCCTGCCATTTATGGAGCCAGAAATCAGCAGTGGTTGACCTGGCAGGAAATTCTGTGGCCAGCATCTCTCTCCTGGGACAGTGAATGGATTCTGGAGGGGGCTGACCATGGAGTGCGGCCGAGAGGAAAGGCTAAACTTGAGCTCTTAACCCCTGTGCTGCATAGCCACTCAGGGGTCTGGCTCAGCCACTTCCAGCTCTGACACTGTCATCAGGCTCCCCTGCCTCCCCTGGACCAGGTCTTTGGGGTCAGAGAGCTCCTCCTGGGTCCCTAAAGACCAAAGCTAGGCCCCCCTTCTGCTGTGGTTTCCCTGGTGAGGAAGAGAGAGCAGAGCGCAAGTCCTGCTGCCTCTGTTCCGGGGCTGCAGAGGTGGGGGAATTTGTTGGCTCCTCTGAGGGAGGTCCCAAGTATGACTGCCCAGTGGCCATGGTGACCTCCAAATTCCTCGTTGAAACAGCCCCGCACTGTTCATTTAGGTGCATGGTTGGAGTCTCTTTCTGGGAGGCTCATCCCTGACTCTCCCAAAGACGGGCCCAGGGAAGGCCAGAGAGCCCAAGGGAGCCTCTTTGTCCCTTGTCTCCAAGCCAAGCGTGCAAAAGCAGTCACGTTTAGGAGTTACGAGCCCTGCTCTGGGGTCAGACAGATGAGGGTGCAAAACCCACTTCTTGGTTGTGAGGCCTTGACGAAGCTCTTTAACCTCTTTGAACCTTAGTAAAATTGGAGGTAACCACACCATGGGCTGCTCGAAGTCAGTGTAGTCAAGGGTTAGCGGGCAAGAGTCCCGGCAGTGGCAAGTGCCACATTAAAATGTGGTTGTTATTATTAACACACACTGTTAGGAGGAGTTTCTCTGGTTGTTCTGAAGGAGCAGCACAAAAGGGGCCACACACTTTGCTTGTAAAGCTTCTCCCCAGAAGCCAGGCACCTCCTGCCTGCTGGGCTCACTGGGCCTGCCCTGTACTTCCCACCGAGGCCTTGGGCCATGAAAGGAGAACCAGTGTGGGGGAGACAGTGTGGAGGGGCCTTAGCCTCTGGGGACTGCAGCATTTGTGTCTCTTCCAAAGCCAAGTCTCGTTGGGGGACCTCCAGAAGACCTCTCCAGGTCATGGGGGAGCCCGCAGTAAGGAAACACTGGCAGGCCCGTGTGGAAGGATTCTGGAGTCTTGGCCTCCGAATTGCTGCTGTGTCTGACTTAGGGCTGTGTGAAGGCCCAGGCTGTCCTGTCCTGTGTGTACAAGGAAGATGGGGGTGGTCACACCCTGTTCTGGTTATCTGCAGCCCTTGGAGGTCTCTGTGGCTCCTGGGGAAGGGGCACGTGGAGTTTAAAGGAGGAACAGAACCCACGCAGCTGCTGGTGGTCAGTGCAGGTGTGGAAAGAGGCTAGGGTGGGGCTGAAAACGGCTCCAAGAAAACCTTCACTCCACGGTGCAGGGACCCTCTGAGTCCGCAGAGAACAGCCTACAACCACAGTGGTGGTCGGGAGTTAAGGAGATCCCCTCCTCCCTCTTCTCCTGGCCCACCTCGCCCCTCCCAGGGAAGAGGCGTCTCAGCACCAGCCCACCCCTCTCCTCCGAGCTTAGCCCTCCCACAGTTTGCAGTGGGGAAGAGCAGAGCTTTGAATCGGAGCTGGACCAGATCAAATTTAAATACCTGAACATGAGAAGAAAATCATGGACTCAGATCAAGAAATTGCCAAGGGATGGAGAAGAGGTTCAGTGAGCATATTTGAATGCAGAGAGGATGAAAATGAAATTGTTTTATGTTTATAGCTCAGTGAATTGAGGATCTTGTTTGTTTTTATCAGCTGTCTGAGGTGCTGCAGCTCCTCCACAATCTCCCCTCACATTTTGTGATGATGATGACGCTCCCAAGTCTATATTTAGCTGCCTTTATAGAGGCTTTAGTGTGTCCTGTTTGGTTAGGTCCTCACAACTAGCCTATCAGGTGTGCAGTGCAAGAAATGGGCCCATTTTAAAGATTAGGAAACCAAAACTTAGAGACATTAACACCTGACCAAGACCTGGCAAGGGCAAAGTGTCGAGGACACTCTGGCTCCTCCAGTTTCTAGTTGCCTTGTGGACCAGGTGCCAAGTCCCTGGACAATATGTACAAAGTTCTTCCCAGATTCTGGCCATCAGAGCCACACGTACCTACTAGTGGCCAGGAGTGATGCCCCACTCGCTGTTTCCAGGCTGCCTGTGAGTTCAGCTGATGGCTGGTTCCTCCCTTCTCCAGAACAGGCAGATTGGCTGCCATCTTCCCTTTTGCTCCCCCAGCCCGCCAGCTGCATCCTGAACGCTGTAACCTAGTGGTTTTCAACCTTTTTCATCTCAGGGCGCACACACGCTAATTACTAAAATTCTGTGGCACGCCAAAAAGTATAATTTTTGCCCATCTGACAAAAAAAATAGGTATAATTTTGATTTATTCACAGCAGGCGGCTATTGTTGTGTTGCCTGTTATTCTTTTTCTACTTGACAGTCTAAGGGAAAAGAGCTCGCTACCTCTGACTAAATAGTCAGGTGCTGCATGTTTTAAGCATTCCCGTGGCGCACCAGTTGAAAATCCCCGCTCTAACCCAGTACCTAGTGTTAACACGGAGACGTGCCCAACTTGCCCTCCGCCTCAGACCCCGGAATGCTCCCCCAGAAGGGAGGGAGGCCTCGCGGACAGCGAGACGCAGAACAGATGACAAACACCTTTCCAGCCAGTGTCCACTGGGCTGAGGTAATTGACGGAGCTGCTTTGAGCACCTGGTGTTATTTTAGAGAAGATCAAAGGGAAAATCAGAAGCCCAACCCGGTTCCTGCCTGTGCCTGGAAATATTTCTTCCAGATACTGTTTCTTTGGTCTTTATAATGGCTGGGCCTGGTTACTGGGGGTGCCAGAGAGCAGGCCTTGCTTCCCAGAGAGGAGGATGAAAGGGATGCAGGAACCCAGCAGTTTCCATGGAAACCAGTCAGGTGGAGGGAGAATAGGGTCCAGAGGAACCCAGGGGTGGGAGCAGGACTTTTTAGTAAGCTCGATCTGAAGCCTGAGAATCCATGGACAAAACATCTCCCTCTGTGCGAAGGACTTGGGTCCCCAGGACAGCAGCAGGGGTGGAATACCTGTGGCTGGGCCAGTGAGCGAGGGGAATGGCGGGCAGTGTGGAGAGGGGCTGTCCCCTTAGAGCTGTGGGCCCAGTGGCATTGACACCTGTAGTACTGGGCGGTGAGACCTGCTTGCTGTCAACCTGGGTAAAAGACATTCTGACCAATGAGTCCAAATGTAAAGGGAGAGCTGAGAGGTAGGGTCACCTCTGAAACGGGTTAGCAAGTTGTTTTTTTTTGGTAAAGGGCCACATAGTACTTTTTTTTTTTTTTTGCTTTGTGGGCCATAGGGTCTCTGTCTCAGCAACCTGACTTTGCAGTTGAAGTGCAAAAGCAGCCACAGACAATAATGAATACATGAACATAGTGGTGTCAATAAAACTTTATTGACAATAGCATGCAGTGGGCCAGATTTGGCCTGTGGGACATAGTTTTTCGGGCCTTCATCTAGTAGAATGGACTCAAAGACCCCTCTAACCTCTCCAGGCCTCAGTTTCATCTTCTGTGAAACAGGAACACTAACAGAGCCCATGGCAAAAGATTGTGATGCCTCAGTAACATGATGTATGTACATTACTCAGCAGAGTGTCCGGCACAGAGTAGGTTGATATTGGCTGCTTTTATTCTCTTTTTCATGCAGTGGGGTCTCAGAATAACTGGATTCTAGATCACCGGTTTGCTTTATGAATCTAGGAGAGTCCCTTCTCCTTGCTGAGCTAGGAGCTGGTAGTCCCTCTTTCCAGAAGGCACAGTGGTTCACTAAAGGAAGGGGCTGGAGGGGACAGAGAAAGACAAGGCTCAGGCAAGGGGGGCAAAGAGAAGTAGAGCTGAAAGCGAGCGTGAATCTGCAAGACCTCAGTGTAAGCCTGGCTTGGCCTCTGCTCGGGGACCTGGCAGGGAGCCCTGGACTCGATTTGCAAGCAGACCTCCATTTCCTGCCAGAACAGGGCTTCCTGGTGGCCAGGAATTTGGCTCCTTTCACCAAGGGTAGGAAAAGTGTCCCTAGAGAGCAGCGTCCCACTTCCAGTCTTCTCCAGGAGGTAGCAGGGATGGTAGAGTGTGGCACTAAAGGATAAGGACCACGTTCTATCCGTTCATGAGTTCATTTAAAATTTAATTCACTTGTGATATTCCCCTCACTCGCTGTCCCCAGCCATAGGTATTCCACCCCCTGTTGCTGTCCTGGGGACCCAAGTCCTTTGCACAGAGGGAGATATTTTGTGATGTCAAAAAATATTCATTAACCTGCTTTGTGCCAGGTGCTATACTAGGCCCTAGGGATTCGATGGTTAGCAAAACCGGTCAATATACTTCTGAGATGCCTCCCCTCAGGAGTTTAGAATTGAGTGCTGGGAGACAGATATCGACCAGACCACACAATTGAACACAGAAGTGCAAACTGAGTGAACAGTGGGAGTCCTGTAAATATCTAGCATTTAATGTGGAGAAGGGAGTAGGGAGCATTCCTGGGACTTAAACCCCATGCATGAAGGCCCCAGGGTAGAGGCAATGTTAGGAGGCCTGTGGGACTGGAGTGGAGGTTGGGTGGGGGTGTGTGGGAAGAATGACCTTGGAGAGGTAGGCATTGGCCAGAGTTCATCTCTGGGGGAGATGGGCACCTCCCTCCCACCAAGGGCAAAACTCTGGAGAAAGGCGCAGGTGTGACAGGATGGCAGCCAACATCTGCAGCAGCTGTGAGGTGGGTGGGAGCCCTGGCTAGGGAAGGGGATGGGGCAAGGCTCCGATAGCAGCTGTGACACCGCAGCCAGGACCAGGTTCACTGAGGAGTCCAGGCAGGGAGAGACAAGGCCAGCTGCTCTGGAGCAGTGGCCAGGGTGGAGAGCCCAGTGTTCTTTCAAGTAACCTCCGCCCCCACTGCTAGTTACCTGGTTGTCACCGCCCCTCCTCACACTCAGACACCGTCCTGGAGATGGAGCGAAGGGGAAGACAGAAGAGCCCGAGCATTTATCTGAAGGAAACCAACGCCTCCAAAATGCCGTCCCGGTGAAACAGCTGGGCAGCACCGCAAACTGTGCTCCCCCAGCCCTGCGCCACTTCCCAGTGGGGTGGGGCTCCTGAGGAAGATTAGAACAATGAAGGGAGACAAAGAAACTGTATTTTCCTTGCACAGCTGAGTGATTCACGACCTTGCCACACTCAGTTTTTTGTCACCCCCTCTAGAATGGAGGCGGGAACCCTGTCCACTTTGTTCATCAGTTTCCCAGCTTCTAGCACGGGCTGCGGCCCGTGGGCACGCAGTGAGCAACTGGAGGGACGGATAGCAGACTGGGGGGGATGCTTTTGTTGAGAGAATCAGGACCCTCTGGAAGCTCTAGAAACCATCCTCTGCGCTGACCTGGAAGCTCAACTTCTGGCAACCAAGTGCCAGGCAGCAGGCCCATGTGGGCTGCCCTCAGGAGGGCAGCTGCTCGCCCGGCTGGGGGTGCAGCACCGTCTGCTGAGGAGGAGTGGCCTGGCTCTCGTCCCCTCTCATTCATCAATCTCCAGGCCTAGCTCATGCCCGCTGTCCTGCCCTGCCTTCCTGATCACGTCAGGGAATCCCCTCACAGGCAGGCCCAAGGACGGGGTGCAGGGTGTGCAGGCCTAGGCCAGAAGAGGCCCCATGTGGGCACCTCCTGGAATCTTCAGCTCTGGCTGTGACTGCTGATGGTCAGCTGTAGGAGCCAGGAGCCTGGGCCAGGCCCAGCCCGGCCTCCACTGGAAAGTGACAGAGGAAGAGGTCCAGAAGGTAGAGACGATTGGAGGGAGAAGGGCAGGAAAGCGAAGGGAATGTGGTTTTCCAACAGTCACAGAGCCAGTTAATGAAGTCAAGGCCTCCAGGGTCACCTGCCCATTGTAGATGCCAGGGGCACCCACCAAGGTCCCCTTTAACAACGGGACAGCATCCCCCAGCTGCAGTGAGTTTTGACTGCTGTTGAGGGCTCAAAGCTGCGCCACACTCTGGAGAATGGCTACCTTTCCCAGAGATGCTCCCCCTGCCCTCACTGTGGCACAACCCACAGCCAGTGGCCAACAGATACAGGGTGTCATGGCCTGGCCGCTTGCCTCAAGGTGACAGAACTGTGAGGTACCCTTCATACCCCAGCACTCCCTGTGGGGTCAGGCTAAGGCCTGGCTTCTGCTGAACGTGCAAAGATGCTTGGCTTCTTTGCCTGAGCGCCTTCTCTCAATGACTCACCTTTACGAGCATCCCTGTCTCAGGCTTGGCGTTTAGATCAGACCCAAGACATGCTCTCAGAGTGAAACGTCTCTTGCATTGCTTGCTGGGAAGCCCAACTCTTCAGTTTCTGGGGGTATCTGGACACAAATATGTGTTCATGTGAGGGCAGGGTGGCTTCCAGCCTCTCAGTGTATCAGTGGTATGCCCACAAAGAACTCTAGCACCACCATTTGTCAGCTGTATGAACTTGGACCAGGACTTCCACTTCTAGGAGTTTCTATGTCTGTCTCTGAGGAATTGGGATCACACAGTCTCTCAGGTGGCTGTGAGATAGGAAGAGCCAAGGACCCAGAACCTGGCTTTAGAGTCAGACCATCCAGCTGCGTGACTTTGGGTGTGTGCTTAACTTCCTTAGCATCTGTTTTCTCATTCAAATAAAATTTTATTTACAAAAGCGTGCAGTGGGCCATAGTTGGCCTGGGGGACATGGTTTGCTGGCCCTGATCTAGTAGATTGAATTCTAGGCCCTCTCTCATCTCTCCAAGCCTGTTTCTTTTTCTACAAAATAAGGACACTAACAGAACCTATGTCAAAGATTGCTGTAATGACTCAGTTAAGTGACGTTTGTAAGTTACCTAGCACAGTGTCTGGCACAGAGCAGATAGATGTTGGCTGCTTTTGTTCTCTTTATAACGTGATGGCATCTCAGTATAACTGGATTCTGATAATAACAGTCCCGAAGCCATAGATTTCTGGGAGCACCAATTGCCTATGAAGCATTCTGCACAGGAGCCTGGCCCATTCCGTGAACAGCAGGCACAGACAGTTTGCAGGGCACCTGGCACAGATCTAGTGCCCAATACCAAGTGAGTGTGTTATTTTTATTCATGGAGATTATGTGTCTGAAATCCGAGGGTAACGATAACAGCAAATACCTTTGGTAGTTGGGGAGAGGTGCCCCAGAAGTGTGGCAGATGGAACCCTCGGGGCCCGATGCCTCGGACGGGGGCTGGGTTGGGGGCTGGGGCGGCAGATGGAACCCATCCAGGCTCGCTTCCCAGTCAACTGGCATGGACCTGGAGGCCCCAGTTCTTCGGCTGCCTGCCTGCCAGTGCATTTGTCACCCTGTCATCTCCTCCACGCTGGGAAGCAGGCCCCCAGGGATCGCGGACAAAGCACACAGCACAAGGAGTCACTTTTTTTCTCTCGGGCTAGAGAAGGGGAGGAAAGAATGGTGAATAGCCCAAGAGTGTCCAAGGGCTCGTCCTTGCGGAGAAGACTCTCGGGCAGATTCCGTCTTTGCCGAGGAGCGGGGACCTGCCGGCTCTGACTCTCAGGCATACCCGGCCGGCCGCCCTCTGCATTAGCACGCAGGCAAGCCGAGAATGGTTTTTACGCTTGTAAATGGCTGGAAAAACTGGGACACAGCAACACCCATTCGTTTACTTATCGCCTGTGGTGGCTTTCATGCCGCAAAGGCAGGGTTGAGTGACTTCAAAGGAGACTGCGGCCCACGAAGCCATCTCCGGAGAAGGCTGGCCGATCCCGACTTACAGCATCAGGCTGCCCGAGATGGGTCAGGAAGGGCAGTTGCTTCTTTTCGTTCCCCTCCGCTACTCCATCTCTTTTCAGTGACCTTTTCCTTCAAAATTATGTTTGATACTTTCTTAACGCTTGGCTCATGCAGAGGGAATAATCTGATTAATGAAATCGCACTAAGGTGTTGGTGACTTAATGTATTGCACCCTCCTTCTCCCAGGAAGTTGGACTGAAGGAATAAACCTTTGAGGGGTGGAATTTTAGGAACTGTGGATCGTGTGTGTGTGTGTGTGTGTGTGTGGATGAGAGAGGGAGAGAGAGAGAAAGAGAATTTTTCATTACAAAGGATGGAAGATGCAGAGCCCTGGCCCAAAGGAAATAAATAGATCCTTGGGGAATGAAGAGTGTGAGCCCACCTCAGTGGCTCCTGGAGAACTCCAGACCTGCATGGTACAAGGCATGGTCTCACCTGTATTTGATGGCCAGGTAGTGCGGGAGGGCATGGAATCTGTGAACAAGCCAAGACAATGGGGGCATCACCTCACCACGGGGGCACTGCCCAGGAGGTCAGACCCCACAGGTTGATCAGAGGACAGGTGACAGTCAGCTTTATGCCTTTGTTGGCCCTGACGCTTGCTCTGTGGGCCTTTGGTACTTGGGGACCAGCTGTGCGCCTTTCTGTGGCAGCGTACCTTTGTCCTCTTCTCTCTGCTGCGGGGTCTGAAGAGCAGCCACAGCTGGAGGCAGGGCTGATTCCACTCGGTGGCTGCTGCTCCTCTGTCCCCTAGACTGTGGTCTCTGCCACTGTGACTCCAGGCTCTCACTGGCTGGACTGGCAGTGGGGTTTCTCCCAGCCTGCCACCTCTGTTTCTGTTTCCCAAGTGGACCTCCCTGCCAGAACCAGGGCGAGCTTTCTGAAGCATCAGCTGTTACGGGCTACATTGCATTCCCCCGAATCCGTCTGTTGAAGCCCTGACCCCTCGTACCTCAGACTGTGACTGTGTCTGGGGACAGAGCCTTGAGGGAGGTAATTAAGTGAAAGTGGGACCGTCCGAGTGGGCCCTAATCCTGTCTGACTGGTGTCCCCATAAGAAGGAAAATTTTGGACACACAGAGAGACACCACCCACACCCACCTCCCAGCCGTTGTTGGTGTGACGTTGTCACCCCCGTCACCAAGCCTTTGCATGTGCTGTGTCCTGTGTTGGAAAGTTCTTTCCCCCACCTGGCAATTCCCATCAAGGCGTCTTCTTCCCGGTGCCGCCTCCTGCCCTCTCCGTGATAGGAAACCAGCCAGAGCTCCGGCGGAAGTTATGTGCTGGATTGAGTCCCCAACAACCAGAGCAGTCGCTCCAAGAGGACCAGGACTGTGCTTCGTTGATCTCTGGGGCCCCAGAACTTGGCACACGGCCAGGCCTGTGATACAGGTGTGGCTCCTCTTCGTAGTGCTTTCTCTGAGGTCGGTGCTGGGCTGAGTGCCTCACCTGCCCGACCTCACTTAGCTCTCAGCCGTAAGGCGGGCGCCATACACTCCCCGCCTCCTAAGACTGCAGCAAGGAGCAAGCATTGCAGTGCAGCTGAGGTGCTTGGTGCAAGGACTCGCTCACGAAACGTCTCCTGTGGCCTTTGTTTCTACCTAACGTTCTTCAGGGACCACCTGAGCCACTTCTCCTGCAAGGGAACTGGAAGTGCTCCTGAGGGGCTCAGGCTGAGTCTGAGACTTTATTTGACTTCACACCCTGGCTTGGCCTCCGTCCCCTCCTTGCCCTGCTCCTTCCAGCCCCTTGCTGGCACCTCTGGGCAGCATTACCTTGGTAAATCACTTGCCCCCAGATGCTTGTCTCAAGGTTTGCTTCTGGGAGAGTCCCAACACAGGGTCGACAAACTCTTCCTGCCAAGGGCCAGATAATAGATATGTAATAAATATTTCAGACTTTTCGGTCCACATAGTCCCTGTTGTAACTACTCAGCGCTGCTGTTGTAGCAGGGAAGCAGCCACAGACAGTAGGTCAATGAACGTGCTCGGCTGTGTTCCAGTAAAACTTTACTTACGGAGGAGGTAGGTAGGGTTCAGTCGGGGGCGTGGTTTACTGACCTTTGATGAAGACAGCAGCCTGTGAGGCTCGGTGCTCTGTCTCGCTCTGCTGTTTTACTGTTTTAGATGAGGGACAGAGAAGTGATGTAACCGGCCCAGTGTCACAGGCTGGTGAGTGGCAGGGCCAGCAGCTGGGCTCCGAAGCCTCTGTGCCAACTTCCTCCTATGGCAGGGGTCTGGTGAGCGAGGGGCTTCAGGCGTGGTCCAGGGTGAAAGGGAGACGGGGTGCAGGAGAAAAGTTCTGGTTGGCTTACCTCCCCTCCATTTCCAGAAGGACCAGTAGGAAATGGGGTGGGGGGCGCACTCTAAAGTTCTGGGTGATTTCCATTAAATTATTAATTAGCTCATTTGCTTTCCTGAAGCACTGGGTGGACTGAGAAAGACTCCTGGAATCCTTTGTGAAACCTATGTGCTGGAAAGATTTTAAAAATAGCACCGGGCCCTTTGACAAGTTGAGTGCTAATCACCCCGATGCTCTGGCACCCAGCAGCAGACGTGCCGGGCAGAGTTCTGGAGCCTCCCCCAGCTCTGAATCGTGAAGTCTTTTGAGAAGTGAGGTGAGGCTGCCAGTGTGTCTGAACCCTCCAGCTCAGGCCAGGGAGCTGAGTGTGATTCTCATGGGGACGGGGCAGAATCTGCACAAGTCAGAGAACGGGGCGGGGGCGACAGGGGCCCAGGTCTGCCCCATCCAGGGGCTGGCCAACCCAGGAAGCTTTCTGGCCAGCTGTGTGTGTGTGTGTGTGTGTGTGTGTGTGTGTGTGTGTGAACTTTTTCTTAGCAAAAATCATTTCTGTTTATTTGTAGTAAATGCTATTCAACGAAAGGAAGAACTACCCACAATTCTAGGCCCTGGGATAGCAATTTATTAAAATTTTGGTTTAATTCCTTCCAGTTTTTTTCCTACGCACGTATTCACACATTATTTATTTATTACAAATGGGAGCCTTCCGTGCATATGTCTTCGTTTCGTGACGTAGTGTGACCGTTTTCCCATGTCACTGCGTACTCTTCTCTAATCCTTGGGCACGACGGATTCTGTGCGTGTGTGTGTCACAGCTTCCCGACTGTTCCTGTTTCAGGGAAAAGGTTCCGCTCCGGGTCGTTTTGCCGCCATAAACACAGTAGCTACATCTGTGTTCCAGGCCCTGGTGCTCCCTTTACATTTTTTGGTGTGGAATTGCTAGGGCTTGGGGTAGCCGTGGGCAGGCTGGAGTCTTATCGATCTGTTCTGTTATCTGCAGCTTTCTCATAAGACAGTCTGAGGGAGCAATTAAGGACACATGTTCTAAAGACTGAACGGCTGGGTTTGGTTCTCAGCTCTGTCTGAGAAAGGTTTGGGACCCTGAGCAGAGTAATTGACCTCAGTTGCTCTGCCTGTGATGTTGGCAGGGTACTGATACCAGCTTTTTCATGGTGCTGTGACAATGACCTGACTTTCCACCATGGATCTGGCCTGGTCCCCTCCTGCCCTTGTCCATGCTCCTGTTCCCCCAGCCCCAGTGATGGAACACATCAGTGACACGTCCACCACAGGGACTTTGCCATTGCTGTCCCCGAGGTATGATATTCTTCCTTCAGATTTCCACCTGGTTTACTGTTTCCCTTCTCTCAGGTCTTGGCTCAGGTGACCCCCCCTTCCTAGCCATTCCCCCTCCACCATTCCCTGTCCCTATACTGGGTTTTATTTTTCTTAGACTGCTATGACCTCCTGACATGTGACATGTCCATTTATTTTTTTCTATCTCCCTCCAACCCCAGGAGTATGAGCTCCTTGAGGGCAAGGAGTGTGTTGTTTTCTTCATGGCCACGCCCCCAGGGCCTGAATTATATTGCCTGTCTGCGTAGAAGGTGCTCAGCATAACTTTTGGAGCGAATGGATTTAGCATGTGAAGTGCTGAGCACAGCGCCAGACCCGCACTGGGGCGCTGCAAATTACAGTTCACCTGCTCGAAGAGCTGAATGGAATGATCGAGAAGCCGAGCAGCAGGGATGTTCTGAGGAGACAGGAGGTGGGAGGTAGACAGGTCCTGGTGGCACAGGGATTGGGGTTGGCTGGGCTGATGGACCTTGGAGAAGTGTGGCCACGGTGTCCCCTTCTGTCCCCTTTCAGCTCCCTTCTCCTTGGGGACACTGCTCCTCCCCCAAACCCAGCATCTTCTCTTAACTATTTGCTTCCTGGGCTATTTGATTTTAAAGGGGAGCTAGGCAGCTGGAAGCCCGTGAAAACCGAGGGCCTCACTTTCTTCTTGAGCAGCACGTCTCCTCTTCCCACCCTTGCTCTCCACTCTGTGGTCACGCCGACTTGCTTGTGTGCCCTGAATGCTCTCTGCCACCCCTGGCTTTTTGCGCGCACTGCTCCCTTTGCCCAGAATGCCTTTCCTCCGGCCTGTCTGCATCTGAGCTAACTCTTGCTCATCCTTCAAGACTCAGCTTAGGTTTCACCTGGGAAGTACCCACGGCCACTCCTCCCTCGTCTGGTCCCTCAGCAGCCCTCACGCTTCTGTTCCCATTGTTTTTCTCACACCGTGCTATCATTCTCTGTTTTCTTATTGGCCTCCCTTATTGAACTGCTGAGGCGAACCCAGGGACGCTGCAGTGCTCACCATCCATCCTCTGTGCCTTGCCTGTCACAGAGAAAGTGCTCAGCATTGCTGAGCAAATGAATCAATGATGATGAAATAGGCACCGAAGGTGTCAGTGGGAGACATCTTCTGGGTGGGATACCTGCTCATGGTCATGTGATCAGTGGGGACCAGGGCCTGGAGTCTCGGTGCTGTCCCTTAGGCCGGACACTTCCACAGTTTCTGAATAAAGCATCCTATGTGTCTGGGGAGTGACATTCTCTGGTAGGTGTTCCAGCCCTGTCAGATTCAAATGCTCCAGCCGGTTTCTATAAATGTGAGCATTTTAATCGGGCAGCAGCTGCCATGGTAACTGGCTGAATCTTAGAACTTGGGGACTGGGAACTGAGCAGAGATCAGACAACTTTTTAAAAAAATTTTCTCCTATGTTTTCTTTAAAAAAAAGATTTTATTTAATTTATTTTTTTTTTAGAGAGAGGGGAAGGGAAGGAGACAGAGAGGGAGAGAAACATCCATGTGCAAGAGATCAGTTGCCTCTCGCACGCCCCCAAGTGGGGACCTGGCCCACAACCCAGGCCTGTGCCCTGACTGGGAATCAAACCGACGACCCTTCAGTTCACAGGCTGGTGCTCAGTCCACTGAGCCACAGCAGCCAGGGCCAGATCACTTTTAAGAGGCTCTCTGTGACCTGTGCTGGTGTTTGGAAGCTCCATGGGGAAAACTGACGTTGCCCAAGTGCCTCATGATGAGCACACTCAGTGCTCCCCCCTCTTTGGGACAGGAGCTTCGAGGCCTGTTACTGATCGCAGTTCTGTTGTCCCCAGTTTATCCTCCTGAATCCCACGTTGTTTGGACCTCAGATGAGGCAGGCTGAGATTTTCCTCGGTCATAAGACCGGAGGGGAGGGGTCCTGGTAATCCGAGGAGGGAAGGTCATACTCACCTTTAATGTACTGCCCTAGTCAAACTTCCAAGTAACCATCCAGACACATGGGCACTTTCTCCTCCTGCAGCTTCACTGAGTGGCAGGACAGTGTTTCCCCCGTGGCATTTCTTCTCTCCCCGTTCAGACCGTGTGGCTGTGTAGTCCACTTGCCTGCAGCACACACAGCTGTGCACGTGTGTACAGCTGTTCAGGTCGTGCACTGCATAAGTCCACCCTGGCGGGCCATGTGCACGATACTCCCTGGAATTGTGTGACGTGGTAGCCCTGGGAAAGGATGTGACAGCGAAGATGAAGGAAGTTGCTTCCCTGACTTAGAACAAGAGGAACTTGAAGTACAGACAGAGGATGAGAGCATGCTGGGGACCTAGGAACACTAATTCTTCAGCCCCAGTTTAAACAAAGGAGGACTCCCTGGGCTGTCAGAGGGAGACGAGTGCGTAGGAGTTGGTGGCTCATGGAGAAGAAGACCCTGTACTCTGTTCCCTGGGCCAAGTCCAGGTTAGGGCAGGGGGATGTGGCAAAAACCTCAAGTCAGTTTGCAGAGTCTGGGGGTCTCAGAGACTTGTGCCCAGTGACTCAGGTGGAGCTCCAGGAAAGAAGGGGCTCCAAGGGTAAGCAGCAGCAGGGTTTCAGCGCTGGGGATGTAGCATCTGGGCTGGCCAGGGAGCTGCTGGGTAGAACAGGATGGGCCGCAGCTGAGCAGCCCTCCGTGAGGGCCAGCGATGAGGGTGGACAGGTGATGGCCGAATCTGAATCGGTCTGAGCAGATGGGCACAGCAAGAGTCAAATCTCCCTCCACTTCTGCCCCTCTTTGCTCTTGGGAACTTAAATGCAAGTGTGTGGGGAAGTGGGGGTGGGGGCTCCTCAATGTGGCCAAGATTCCCTGTCTGTTCTCCGGTAGGATGAGAGATCAGGATAGAGATTAAGTCGCACTAAAGAAAAATAGGGTAATGCTTCTTGATTCGGTCCTGAGTCTTGCACACAAGATTTGTTCTCGCAACAACACATTGATCGGAGATTCTCGAAAGCAGCCTCCTTGGCCATCACTGGCTCATGCTAGTGGTTATGCTCCAGGGCTCTACTTAGAATCATGTGGGAGCCTGAACAAACCCACGTGAGCTTTTAGAGCTCTTTGACTTAGAGAGTCCCACCACCTCTGCTGGGGCAGGTCTGTATGTCAGTGGTGAGGTTAGTGCCTAAAAAGTAGCCAGTGAGAATCTCTCTTAGCTGAATTCGCTGTGTGCTTTTGGGAACATTTCATACTCTTTCTCCCGTTTCTTGACCCATAAAAATGGGTCAGTTTCTTTTCTTCTTGTGCGTGACTCTTCCCTTCTCAGAGGAATGATCTTAAAAGAAACAAATAGCTGCTCATGAAAAAGAATCCCAGGATTATTGTTTTAAAAGGGAGTCTTTGCCACTTAGAAATGTACTCTTTAATATTAACAGATGGAATAATAGTGATGATAAGAATAATAAAATCAGTTACTTATAGGTGGAAGGAAGGAGCAGATGGAGGGGACAGGGTTCAAAGCTGAGCTTCTTAGAATGTGCCTTCTCTATAGATTTGACTTGGGAACCGAGTAAATGTTTTATGTGATGACAAAAAAAAAATTAACTCAAAAATGCAAATAATGATCCCTGAACATGGAAGAAAACACGAGCAATGTGAACCTAATTGTGTATCAAGTTGGAGGCACACAAAGAAAAATGATTTCAAATGACTTTTAAAACACAGTAATTTAACCTGACATACCTAGTGGAACGTATCCAAGGGACAAAAGGACCGAAAAACAATCTTAAACTGTTTTCATTAAAAATGTCATTATACCAGAAATAATATTGGTATTATTGTTCAAAATAATATCACACACACATAGTAAAATAAAGCAAATAAGTAATGATGTTACCAGACACCAAGATTGTCAGCATAAGAGAGGAGATACAACTAAAAAATTAAAGACTTAATTCCAGCTGGTGTGGCTCAGTGGATGGAGCGTGGGTCTGTGAACCGAAGGGTCCCAAGTTCGATTCCCAGTCAGGGCACATGCCTGGGTTGCAGGCTAGTTCCCCAGTGGGGTGCGGGGGGCACATGAGAGGCAACCACACATTGATGTTTCTCTCCCTCTCTTCCCTTCTCTCTAGAAATAAATAAGTAAAATATTTTTTAAAATTAAAGACTTCAAGTAAAAATTCTATAATTTAAAATTTGAATTGGAAATAGTTTAAATTTATGACATATTTTCTCTTTTAAGACACACACACACACACACACACACACACTGTTTGTATTTGCTGCATCTATAAACCCCCAAAGCCTAGCAAATGACCAGTTGCACAGCAATGGGAAGGCCAGGACCTGGTTCATAGTCCCCAAACCACCATCCACAAAAAGGGCACATTTCGGCAGCATGCCGTGTGTGAGACTTGTTTAGATCCTGACTCGAGCAGAACAACTTTAAAGAAACCTTTGTGAAAAGGTCAGGAAAATCTGAAGACTAATTTGTTATTTGACAAAATTAAGGAAATGTGATCATTGTGTTTGGCTATGTTTTTAAACAGAGACCTGATCTTTTAAAGGTGTGTGCTGACGTGCTCAAAGGTGGCAACACCTGGAGTTGCTTCAGAAGAACCCAGCAGAGATGAAGGGAAAAGTGGGGGGAGGCAGGCGAGTGAAAAGATCGGACATGTATTAATCACGGGTTACAGGGGGTTTCGCTGTACTATTCTTTGGACTATTGAATACATTTCAAAATTTCCGTCAAGATTTTTTAAGTAGAAAGAAGAGGAGAGGAAAGAGGGTACATTTCTCAGATCTCCAGGTTGAAGGGATCTTAGGTTGTCCTCAAAGAGAGAAGTCCAGGTACCTCCAAGGAACACAGCCACTTCTGCTGCCCCAAAGGTCCCATTGCCTCCCGGGCAGAGGAACATATGATTGGTGGGTGACCGAGGCAGTGATTCAGAAATCATGGCAGTGAATTGGATAATCCACTTAGAGGCAGCTGGCTGAGCCAGCCTGGTGGAAGGGCAGCCATGAGGTTGGCACCGCAGAGAGAACTGAGGAATGGAACCAGCTACAGGCCCTGATCCCTCTTTTCCGTGGCCATGGCTCTTAAAGGGAAAGAATCCTAGTTTTTAAGGTGGTATAGTCCCTACTTAGAAGGTATCACTGGGAAGGTATTAACTGAGCCAGGCTCCTGAGGTGATTGTGCAATTCCAGATTTAAAGTATTTTATAAAACTAATGCTTTTTTTTCAGATTCTGAAAATAACAATCTTAGTAACATGTCATTAAATAACACTATGAAAAGGTATGATGTTGCATAGAAGGAGCCAGATGTAACAGACTACAGACCGTATCACTTCATTACACCCAGTTCAAAAAGAGCAGAGTTTAACTGTGCTGTTGAGAGACACATGACTAGCTGATGATTTAGGAAAAACAAGGGTGTGAACAACAAGGCAGCGGAGGGAATGGTTATCTTCAGGAGGGAGGAGGGGGCTATGATAAGAGAGGACACAGGTAGGGCTTCTGGGGTCCCCATGCAGGTGGTGGTTACACAGGTGTTTATTCTCTAATTTACCAAGCTGCAAATTTGTGTCTCGAGCACGTCTCTCTAAATGTGTTCTATTTCACAATGTAAATAGAAAACAATATACTTTGCCTTTAGGAAATAGGAAAAAAAAACAAAGTAGAAAAAGAAAAGTCATTTCTGATCATTCCACCTACCCAGATGGTAGACGCTGCAACAGAATTTTGAAACAGTTCAAACTCATATGACTTTCCCATCATCTAAAAGCTGAAAAATATTGTAGATTTAAACATATAAGAGATTTTTTCCTATGTAGAGAAAAATCCAGAGGTGGGTGGTCCAGGCCTGATAATAGAGGTTCCACAGAGCTGTCAGGCCGACTCCTAGATCTCCGCTTTGCTACCTACAGTACACAGTCATCTGTCAGTCACCTCATGACTAAAGAGCTGCCAGTGCACCAGCCATTGGATATCCAGGTCAGGCCATAGGGCCAGGTCATAGAGGGGGCAAAAAAGAGAGGCAGAGGTGAGGTGCGAGGTGGGGAAAGCCTGCCTTTTTGAAGAGTCTTTCTATTAATTTCTCATGAATCAGAACTCACTCACCTGGCCATACCTAGCTGCAAGGGAGTCTGGGACATATTGCTACCCAAATACAATTGGCATCCTGTTGTAAAGGAGGAAGGTGAGGCCGGTTCCCGGGATAAGTACCAAGCAGCCCCGGCCTCAGCTGGGAGGCTCTTCTGGCAGGCTGTGTTACCTGCACGGCTCTCCCCTGTTAGGGGAGCTGGCATGAACGGGCATTTCTGGGGGTGACAGTGTGCTGAGGTGGGGAGCATCAATGTCACAATCACAAGTAAATCTCCCTGGGGTCCTGGAAAGTCACCTGTCCCACACTGCAGTGGTTTCCCCCAGCTTCCAGCATCTTCTTGACCTGGTCTGTCCTATGTTTGACCCCTCTTTGAAGGACACCCCCCCAAACCTCAACTGCACACTGTGGAAGAGTGATTTCCAGAAAGCTTTAGAGATTGTTTGTTGTTTGTTTGTTTGTTGCAGCCCTCTGTGCTTTTCAAAGTGCTCTTAACACACATGGTTCTGACTTGTTCTTACTAAAGCCCTGGGAGCGGTAGCAGGTGGTGTCTTTGGGTGTTGCCCTTGGCCCTGGAAGTGCTGAGCACTTTTATGCGCATCCTTTCCCTTGGTCCTCACTGTGGCCGAGAGGCTGGAGCTGCTGGGAGCTCATTTTTCAGGTGAAGAAACGGAGGCTTAGAGAGGTGAGCTGACTTCCCTGAGGTCACCACAGATGAAGCTGGGATTTGAACCCAGTTCTGATTCTGAAGACCCTGCAGCACCTTAACTATAAGGCTGGAGTAGCTCTTATTCCCATCTGGTAGCTGAGAGAAGGAAGCCCTAAGAGAATTTAAGTGGCTCGGGAGCCGGAGCACACCAAGTGAGCGGTGACTCCCGCAGCAGGCCCCGGGGCCCCACTGCTCTCACCGGCAAGCTGCATGGCCTCGGTGCCCAGGGCCGCAAAGCAGCGCCCATGCCAGGCCGACTGATGAGGCCTCAGATCCCTTCCCCCTCCACACTGCTTCCGACTGAGAGGCATCTGGCTAATCAAGGCCAAAGGAGGGTTTGTGAGGCGTCTGGGAGAGGCTGCACACTTAGCAGGAGGGAGCAAGAGGCATTTTTTGCTTTGTGAGATGAGCCTTTTTGATCTGAAAACCAACAGGAATAAATTGGTTAGGGCCATGGAAGTGTTCCCCGCCACGCCCTGCGTGCAGTGGCTCTTGAACTTGCTGTTGTAGCCCAGCACTGCGACTCCCTCCAGGACCAACCCTGCAGTGCCCCTGAGGAAAAGCAGGTGGCAGATGGAGTTATCATTCTGCCAGCACCAAACTGGCAGTTTGGCTGGTCCCACCCCATAGTGTGGCTTCTCTTCCTCACTGTTTGGCAGGGCAGCTGCCCCAGAATCTCAGCTGAAAGGAGGCCCAGATTTACAAGATCTTTATAGAAAATGCCAGTTGGATCCTAGCAAATCTTCCTGGAGACCCCACAGGGAGCACCATGGGGCTCACTCAAGGGGTGTGGGCACTGTGGCCAGCCAGGCACTTGGGATGCATGGGCTGCTGGGCTGCAATGGAGCCCTGTGGAGCTTGTCATCTGTCCTGTCCATCACTTGGAGGCTTTCACTGGCCCGTTTCAGGATCAGCAAACCCAAAGCTGGAAGGGAATGCTGTTCACCCCTGGATCTCCAGGCTGAACCACGGCAAACCAGACCCATGGGGAATATTTTTTAGATGTTAATAACTCAATGCCTGGCACACCTTAGGCTCAATGAAGAAATGCCGAATGAATGAATATATGAACAAATTGCCTCTGTAACTAATGACTTTCAAGCCAGGAAGTTTTGCAGGAAACTCTGAGAACTCACATTTAATCATCAGACATACAGGAGTTGGGACAAATGTGAGCTCAAGAAAATAGCTCATGGGCATTCCTAGCACTTGCCTCTCTGAGCTTCGGCCTGCTACCCAATCCCTTATCCCATCACAGGCAGATTTCCTAGGCTCTCGTAGCTCTAGCGTGATGGTCAAGGCCATGAGCTTTAGTATCCAACAGTTCCGGGTTCAAATCCAATCTCTGTTACGTGTTGTCTGGGTAACCTCAGGTAACTTCATTTCTTTGCGACTCACTTTCCTCATCAGTAGAATGGGACAATAGTTGCCCCTACCTCTTGGGCTGTTTACAGAACTGTCTGAGGCAGTGCATGCAAAGAGTGGCCAGAGAGATCAAGCACTTGGCTAAGGTCAAAGAGTTGGTGAGTGGCAGATCCAAGATCCAAATCCAGGTTCTTCTGACACTTAAAAAAAAAGTCTTTTTTAAGTCTTTGGGGAATTCTCTCTTCTTTTTCCTTTATTTGCTTTTTTCCTCTTCAGGAGACATGGTCCTTAGAACAATGCATAAGAGTACAGATGGGTAACTCTTTCTGTGGTTGGACTCTGGGTCCGCCACACTTCTCCCGGGTGCCATTGGCAAGGCAATGGTCTCAGACGACTTTGGGGTGTTCCACGTGTTCTTCTTCTCGAGTGAGGGACCCACGATCTCTTCATGCATCCATCCACCCATCCCAGACATTTACGGAGCACCTGGTGCATGTTAGATGCTGGGGATACAGCAGAAAAGGAAATGAATGCCTGCCCTCACGACACTTACTACCTCCTGCCTGAGTGCCTTTGGACAAAGAGGCCAAGTTGATGATGCAAAATGACAATGACCTTTCACTGTCCTCTGTTCTCAGACAGGCAATGTAAAGGCAAAGGCATTGGGTGTACTATAATAGAGGTACGTGTGTGTCGCGGTCCCATCTGGTAGGACCGCGTGTTGTTGTGGAATGTTTGTCCTATGTCCCTGGACAAGTGACGAACAAATTCACGTGGACTAAAGGAATCTGGTGGAGAAAAGGGATAGCTTGGCCACTCTCTGAGAGAGAGAGAGAGCCGGCCTGGCCACTCTCTCCATGAGAGGGCCCGCATGGCCACTCTCCCACAGACTGAGAGGGCCCCCTACCCCTGCTTGGACAGGCTTTTATTGACACTCCAGGATGGTTCTCATTAACTATGCACAGGTTCACTTTGGGTGGATACTTTTTACAGATAACAGGAAAGAATGTTGCCAGTTGCTTCAAAGAGAAAGGTCCTTTACAAATGTAAAGGAGAGAAGGCTGAACTGATTATATTCATGCTTGGGAAGTCTAGCACAAGTCACAGTAAACTTCTGCGGTCTCCATTCCAGGTGAGGGAGTTTTTGCAAGAGCAAGTTTAAAGCGGCCTAGGTACAATGCAGGCCTGATTTCCCATGGAAGACCTAGCCACGTATGTTCCCTGCACACCAACATGCATCTGTGTGCTTTCAGAACCAGAGCTGAGCCACAGACCACATCACACACAAATAGGTTCCCCATACATGTGGACTCTGGTTACGTGGGAGGTGCATGGCCCACATATGGGGGCAGCTGCTCCTCAGTCCAGCTGGATGTGGTCCTGATGTCCGGGGGGGTCAGATCTTTGTATTTTGTCAAAAGAAGGTGGAAATTAACATTTTTACGTGAGAGCTCCTAAGTTTAAGATTTGGGAATCCTCCCCTGCCTGCCCTCCTCCCCTCCCCTGCTTCCCATCTAGAGGTCTGCTTCAATCTATTGGCTGTTGGTTTACAATTTTTGCTTTATAGCAACACAGTGCATTAGATAAGAGTGTCAGTACCTATTTGACAGATATTATTTTATTTTTACTACTCTTTGATCTTTTTAAGAATCCAAGGTTGGGACTTTGGTCCTACAACTATCAACCCTTAAGAAAAGTTTCTTTGAAATCTGCCTCCTGGCTAGTAAGGCTACTGTAAGTGTACCTAGAATGTGCATGCATAAACATGTGTTTAGTTATGAGGGTGTTGTTTCCATTTTTAAAGCTGCCTATTTAAAAAGACTGTCAGAAAGAAATGGGTGATAGGAAAACTCCAGTCTTGTGGAGCCCACTTTGGTACGAACAGTGAGAGCCGAGGGGCAGGACAGCACCACTCAGAGACTTCGAACTGGGACACAGACAGTCTGTCCTGTCTAGGTCACCGCATTGAGTCCAGCCCGAGGCCCAGCTGTCTACAACGTGAGCATCAATGGCTACTCAGTGGAGCATGTGTGCGGGGCTCAGGATATCATTTCCTCTCATTTTGGGGTTTTCTCTGCCACTCTGGCTGTGCTTAAGCATCACCCTATGCGAATACTGGCAGCACTGTCATTCCCTGTCCAGTGGGCGTACAGACTGGGGTGGAGGGATGATGGGATGCTGTGTTTAGGGAAGTCAAGGAGAGCCGAGACTTAAGTCTGATCTTGAATTTGGAAGCTTTGTGCACTGTGTGTAACACGGTGTTTTCTAAGCATCAGGGGTTCTCATGTTGCCCTGATGATGCTTACCGCATCTTTGCGCCACCTGTGCTTTTATTTATGCAATTTAAAACAAGTAATCCATCATTTTGCATAAATAATTTATAAGGAGAATTTATTTTACTTCCATTAATCCAAAACCATTATGACTTGCCATAAAGAGAAAGTATAATAAGGCATGATAAGTTACATAGCCATTACACTTTTACTAATGTTTACCTGTGCATTAAATATACTTCCCTTGCGCCCTGACTGGTGTGGCTAAGTGGGTTGTAGCATTGTCCTGCAAAGTGAAAGGTCGCTGGTTCGATTCCCTGTCAGGGCACATGCCTGGGTTGTGGGTTCAGTTCCTGGCCAGGTCACGTATGAGAGGAAACTAATCAATGTCTGTTGCACATTGATGTTTCTCTCCCTCCCTCCCTTCCCCTTTCTCTAAGTGAATGAATGAATGAATGAAGAAGTAAATAAATACACTTACCTTGCATGCCATCAGTGGAATGTAGTATGTCTAAATCCTTCTGTGAGGAAAGAAGAGCATGCCTAGCTCTGGATTATACATAAACAACAGGTCAGGTTCATCATTCTTTTGTATCTTTTTCTGGGAAGCTGTTAGTTTGTTCATTCATTCATTGACTTGACATTCATTAGCTATCTGCTCTGAGCCAGGCAGAGGTTCCCATCTCTGTGATCCCTGTTAAGTGAGATTCTTCCTGGGGGCTCGTGAAGGTGAGACGTTTTGCTCTGGGTTTGGTCATGCTTCTTTGGCTGCACCCTGGGCCACTCTGCTGCCTGGATGCACCCGAACAGTCACACCGGCTGTTCACGGCTGACACCCGCCCTGATGGCTCAGTGCAGCTGACTCAGAGGGGCTGGCGGTTAAATATTTTGAGTACCACTCTTAGTGGCAAGCAGTAGAAACTGGTTCAAATTAATTCAAGCCAAGGAGACTTTTGGCAGGAACTGAGATGTCACAGAATTTTGGGGAGGGTGAAGAACTGGGGGGGGGTTGCAGGCAGCACCAAGGCCAGCCTACACTGCAGCGACGCAGGTGCTGCCGGCACAGCCAGGACCTGGTGCTGGTCGGGAATGGACACCACACGGGCCCGTCTCTGAGTCTCTGGCCGTGACTGAAATGCAGAGAGCGGGTGTCTGACTGCCAGGGGTGCTGGTGAGCTGGAGTCAGCTCAAGTGGCAAAAGGCACGGCCTGGGTTGAAGAGAAGAGGAGATAGAGGTGTTTTTAGAAAAGGCAAGAGGATGCTGGGTGGTTAGAGGCAACATGTATCCAAACTTACTACCTTTTCAGATCTGGGGGAGAAAAACTTAGGTCTGTTGTTAATTAGTGGAATATGGTGGGATGGAAAGATGAGTTTTGCCATAATAATAAAGTGGGAAAAGAATGGCCGTATTTACTCTCTAGCCATTTATGAGAAAGGAATGCCTTTTTCTCTCTCAGTAAAAATCTTATTACGTGATCATACTAATTACTCGTATTTAATGAGGAAGTTCGTTGTACCTGGAGTGAAAAGTTCTCATTTTGCCTCTGTGTTCCAGTGTGAGCTTAACAAACAGCCCCTCCCAACAGCTGTGGGCTTGAATGAAGGCTGTTTGTCTTTGAGTCCCAGCTCTCTTTCTGGGTAGCTTTTGAGAAGACATCTTTGGTGAGATGCTTTCTTTAGGAAACTTTTCTGTGGTCCTGAGACCAAGACAAACTTCCCAGCATCTCTCCTACATGCATGGTTACCCAGATTGGTGTTCTAAGGCAGACGAAACTGGGGCAGAGGCTTCCCCAGTTCATAAGCTCTCCTACTGATGCCTGAAAAATGAGCCAGCTTTTAGGCAGTAGCCCCCAGTTTATCATCCTTGGAGATAAGTAGTTCAGTTGATTATCTAGTGTCAAGTACATCAAACTCCAGATGTCTGAAATTTTTAAATTATTTTTAAAAAGATTTTATTATTATTTTTTTTAGAGAGAGGGGAAGGAAGGGAGAAAGAGAGGGAGAGAAACATCAATGTATGGTTGCCTCTTGAGTACTCTCTACTGAGGACCTGGTCTGCAACCCAGGCATGTGCCCTGACTGGGAATCAAACCAGTGACCCTTTGATTTGCAGGCCAGCACTCAATCCACTGAGCTACATTAGCCAGGGCAACTGACTGAATTTTTGACTTGATTTTTTTTTTTAATATATGGAATGCTAGTTTAGGGTTCCCAGGAGTGCAGCTTGCTGGAGCACTGAGGATGCTTTACTCATTGCGTTAGACCAGGAGAAATGGCATGTGGAACTTCAGTCAAAGGGAAACGTTAATAATCAAGCCAGAAATAGTTTAAGAAAGGATTTTTCTAGAGCAAGTGATTTAAAGGATCAGTGGTTTTCCAACTTTTGATATCTATTTATCAAGTCAGCACACACACAAACACGCACATGGTTCACGCAACAATACCCTGACGGTGTGAGAAGACACTATGTATTTTTATTCCATTTTTCTCTTATTTTCTCTTTAAAATGCTGATCACAATCTTCTAGTGTTCATTTTGCACTGACACACAGTTTTTAAAACACTGAATTAGATAGTCCAAGTTTAAGGCCAGCACCTTCTGCCCTATTTGTCATTGGTGGAGCTGTCCACAGTGCTGATTTCTGCCCACTAAACTGGCTTGGTAGGTAAGAAAAAGCATCCTAAAACTTCTTGAGGATCCAGTTTCATGCTCGCTTCTACACCTTCCTACCCTGAAAAATACCCTTGGCTTTAGGACTGCTCCGGCAGAGTCGTGTGCAGCTAAGACAGCCCTTGCCAGCAGCCAGCCACTGTCCCGGGCCCTTTGCATGTGCTCTCTCTTTCAACCCTTGTAAGAACCCTGTTCATAAGAGGTAGACAACATTCTTATCTCCGTTTTCAGATAAGCAAGTGGATCCTCAAGGAGATTTCATAACTTGCTCAAAATCACACAGTTACATACGGATAGAGCTGCGATTTAAATCCAGACCTTTTTTACTTCAAAGACTTTTAATAAAAATTTCTCCTTAAGATGTAGAGGTATGGGAATGGAATAATTTAGACCAATTCCACAGCATAGTGCTTACTTTTTCACAGATATGGGGCCCAAAGCTCTGGTGGATCGTCACAGTACACAACTGCCCGTGGGGCTCAGTGTGGGTGACTGGCCAACACTGACGACCTAGCCTTGCTGAAGGCCTAAAACACATTCTTCTCTGAACCCCAAGCATCCTGCTACCTGGAGAAATACTTCACTTGTATTGTGAGGGATTTCTAAACATAGCAGCCCTCCTGCCACAAAACATACCTTCTACATGCCTCTATGTTGGCTTAGAGCAAACCTAGCCAAAGAGAACACAGCTACCTCAAGAGAGCAGGAAGAGGGCACGCATGTGCAAAGAGCACCTTTATTTGTAATCCACATAAGTACACTCACTTGTTCCAACCAGAGAGTTTAATGTATCTATGTAAATGGCTGATATTATACCAGTGCGAGCTTCCCCAAGGTCACCTGGGCATTGCAATATTTTACAGTCCAGACATCTGACGTGAACCAGATGGCTCCCTTCTTTTTTCATAATAACGTGTTTACTTCTTCTCATCCTCTGTCTGACATTTATGGAGTACCTGGTAAGATGAGCAAAGAAAAATAACACAAGGCTCATCTGCTGTTGGAACTGATGCACTCGCCCCCTTTCACCACTGCCTGTGACGGGGCTTTGTGCATTGCCCGAGGCCTCTCTTGTCTCTTTCTGTTCTTCTTTTCTGTTTTTGCAAACTTGGCCCTTCTTTTCCCAGAGATGAGCACAAACTAAGTAGGCATGGGAGAACAGCACCTGGTGACATCAGGACTTTAAGGAAGCCAGTTTTCTTTGTGCAGAAATGACAGGCACAGGTCCCCATGGTCTCTCAAGATCTAATCAAACAGGCTAATTAGAATGCCATAAACAAGCAAAGGCTCAGGAGAGGGTGGCTTCGAAGCAGTTGTGGAAAGCTATTCTGAACTCTACTTCTGTTGTGGGTTAATATTTCTTACCCTTTGTTCTTCATTAATAAGTACTGTTCTGCTGTCAGTCTGCATTCTCTTACCTATGGAACGGGATTCCTGAGGCTATTTTGCCATCACCTTCGTCACAGTTGACAAGCAGCACTTACATAAATGTGGCATCTGATTGATGGTCCACAAGGGTGGGTACTGGCATCTCTTTGATCTCCCTTTGACTGCACAGGTAGGTGCTGAATACTTACTCCTTTGTTAAATTAATCAGTGAGATGTTGAATAAAGCCCAGGTCCATTGAGAAAGTGTTGTTGTTTGTTCGTGGGTGGTATAAGGTAGAGCAGTCTTGAGAGGAAGTACTTATAAAATAAGAACTCTGAGAGTCAGCAAACGTCTCTGGATTAGAGGTGAACGTCACATCAGCCAGTGTCAACCACCAGCCGCTGAGAGGGTCCTGTTGCTTGTTTTGGGCTGTGATTACGGGGACTTACTGGGTAAGAAATCGAAACCTGAGAGAGGGCTGTGGAATGTTACAGTAACGAGAGAAGTTTGGAGAGACATCTGGACACAATGTGTCTTTGGAGTTATGTGGAAAAGGACTAAAGCCTTGTGGCCATGATTGGGCAAACGTCCATCGTCAACAACATCTTCTAGAATCCCGCAATCCAGATAGACTTCTCTCTCTCGTCTGCACTGGTTCGGTAACGCAAGATGTCCCAAGGTTCCTAGAGTTTCAGAACTGGAAAGAACTTTGGTTATCACTGACTACAAATAATCTTGTTTTATAAATGAGTCTTGGGCTCATTGAGTTCCTTCATTTATTCATTAATTCAATCTCTATGTCTTAAGATCTGCTAGATACCAGGCACTGAGCTCATGTTCCTCCAGGACCATGGCAGGAAACAAAACAGAAAAGTCCTCCTAACTACACTCTCTGCTCTTACGCAGTTTACATTTTGATGGAACGTCACACAGAGAAAACCAATCAAATAAATATACGGGCAAGATGGTTTCAGACAGTGGTGAATACTGGGAAGAAGGTAAAGCAAGGTGATGAGACTGACTGAGAGTAGGGATGGACAGACGTGAAATGAGGAAACACACCTCTGTAACGAATATTTAAATTGAGAGCTGAACGAGAAGAAGGCATCGACCTTGCAAAGTTCAGTGTAAAGAGATTTCTGGCTGCTTTTCCGGCAAATACCACAAGGTGGGAATAAGTTGTTCTATTCAAGAGCAGAAAGAAGGCCGGTGTGACTGGATCACAGTGAGGAAGGGGTAGGTGAGACATGAGGTGGGAGAGATGGGCAGTGGTCATATCACATACGGCTTTGCAAGTCATGGCAAGTGTTTTGGATTTTATTCTTTGTGCAATGGGAAACCATTGGGGAGCTTTAAGCAGGGAAGCAATGTGATTTGGTATGATTTTTAAATGGCTTCTCTAGCGCTCTGGCTGGTGTGGCTCAGTGGATTGAGCACCAGCCTGTGAACTGAAAGGTCGCCAGTTCGATTCCCAGTCAGGGCACATGTCTGGGTTGTGGGCAAGGTCCCCAGTTGGGATGTGCAAGAGGCAACTGATCGATGTATCTCTTGCACATTGATATTTCTCTCCCTCTCTTTCTTCCTCCCTTCCCCTTTCTGTAAAAATAAATAACTAAAATCTTCAAACAAAACAAAACAAAACATAAAAGTCTTCTTTAGCTGTGAAATAGTCCATTGGTGATAGCAACAGAAATTAGCTTTCTTCCAACAACAAATGGATTCAATACAGTTGAAAAATATAAAATAAAGGAGTTGTGATAATTTACTAAGTACCTAGTGTTGCCAGGCTCCGTGCGATGTGTTTTCTGTTCATCACATTATTTAATAGTTGTCGTAATTATCTATTCTTCCTATTTTTCAGATGAGGAAACCGAGCTTCAATAATTTTAGCATCCAACTTCACATGAATAGCAAATGACAGAGAGATAGAGTGGGAATTAAAAGTCAAATTAACTGCCAGAGTCCACAGGGCACAAAGATCACTCTCACTGTTTATTGTGAGGGCCAGTGTGCCTGATGGTTGAGCAGGTGGGTGTTGGAACCAGGAAACCTGTGTTCAGATCTCAGCCCTCTTGCTTACTGACTCCATGACCTTGGGCAAGTCGCTTCGGTTTTTGTGATGTGGTTGAAATTTTTGCTGTGTTGCTTCTCTCTCTCCTCCCCCCACCACTTCCCCATGGTGACTAGTAATAAAATTCTGGAAAAAATATAACCCTTGGGTTTTGTCTTTGCAAAAAAAAAAAATGGAAAAGCTGGGAAGACAGGGCCCTCGTCACAGCCATAGCTTAGAGAGTGGACGGTACCAGTGCCAGAGAGAAAGGAACAGGCTCCGATTCTCTGAATCCCTGGGAAAAAGGAAATGTGAATGGGGTGGGGTAGGGGATTCGAATCAGGCCTAGTAAGCAGCCTTGGGGCTGGGTAGGTAGAAAGTCCTCGTAGGTTCCTTGATACATGTGTGGTCTTGTGGTCTCTGAAACCCAAGTTCATTGTTTTTCACTGGCTGTTCAGTATCTGTATGCTTACACATTACGGTCAGCAGGGGGCAGTGTAGCCAATGTGTTACTTGTGAGTGAGGGGCTGCCTGCTTTTCAAACAGGGGTCTGGGAAAGTATGTAGCTTAAAACGGCACCTACATGGGCAGGTTCTGGGTAGAGCACGCCACCTTTTCTCTTCTCGAGGATCCTGTTCTTCCCTCTTTTCACCCTTCTCCTGTTCTATTCTGCTTCCTTGCATCCTCTGCTCTGCCGCATACCCGCAGATCTGACCTTTTACTTTGTAAAGCATGCTCACACACTTTGATTCCTGGAGTCATCCAAAATATTCTATGAGAGAGACAGGGTCAGGTTAAATATTTGTCATTTGCGGATGAAGAAACAGGCCTAGAGAGGTGCCTGATCCCCTGCCATTGTTCTTCCTCCAATGTATTTACAGGACACGAGAGCCAATAGCAGAGATTTTTCTTGTTGATCATTCTAGAGAAGGCGGTAATGCCACCAGAGCAGCACACTCGCTTTGGAGTCAGAGCAAAAGCTGCTAAAGCAATAAACTGTGAAGGTGCTCAGTCATGGACTCCAGGGCACCGTGAATTTCATGAGGCCCTCCTCTTAAAAGGTGAAAAGCCAAAGGGCTAACCCCTTGAAATACACACTTGTGACCAGGTGGGTATAGGTCGATCTTTGTGCTTTTTCAGAAAAGAAGCCACCAGAGTCCCCGACCCAGGGCTCCGTTGGTTGGACGCAGCCACTGAAAGCTAAGACCGCGTTCTTTGTGCAGAAGCTTTGCACTGTAAGCAAGTTTCTTCCTCTCTTCAAGCTTCCATTTCCGCTCCTATGAGGGGAGATTGTAATAGAGCAGTTGCGACAGGGTCCCCACATGATCTGCATTCAACCGATACTGCTGTTGGTGTCAAAACCGGAGATTTACTGTTTCGATGGCTACTCTCTGTGGAAGATGGATTTCATCACTGGCACCCACCCATTCATGACTGCCTGTGTCCACCCCCTTTGCAATGAAAAGTCCTAGTCCCTGCCCTCTCTGACTCCAGGCCGGCCTTTGTGTCTTGCTTTGGCCAGTAGAATGCGGCGTCATGCCTGGGCCTTCAGGGGCCTTGTACTCTTTCAGTCTCTTGCTTGCTTTTGAAACCCTGCCACTACACGTAGAGAAGGCCAGGCTGGCGTGCTGGAGGGTGAGAGCCACACAGGCCTCGGGTACGTGGGTAACCCCTGCAGAGACTCTGCGCACCTGACCTGTGTAGCCGCAGGAGCAATAACAAGTGCTTACTGTTTAACGTTGCTTAGTTCGGGGAGTGTTTACTAAGCAGCAATGGCTACTTGATACAGTACTTAAAGTTGTATGTAGATTAGTTGAAGGAGGGGGTGATGCTGGGTGAGACTATTTGGAAGGATACAAACTGTACCTCTGAATACTTAAGGCATTTAGTTTTAGAGTCGCAAGTTCAGGGAGAGCCATGGTAATTAAATACTAGAATAAAACAGACCTGGTTCCAAATCCCTGCTTTACCACTTACTCAGTGTGCACCTTGGGTCACACTTCTGAACCTCTCTATGACTCAGCTTCTTCCTCTTCTGTAAAATTGGGATAATAATAGTTATTGGGAGGATAAAATGGGGTAATGTATACAGAGTGTGTGGTGTGGTGCTTGGCACATAGTGAGCGCTCAATAAATGTTAAGCATTCTTACTGACAATGGTTAATTTAATCTCCAAGGGACACCTCCATGTGCAACTGTGTGGTTGCTGCAGGTCCAGCTGGTGACCCAGGACAGGGTTTCGCGATTAATTCATCTAAAGCTTTTAAAAAAGAAGAATTACAATTGCATATATATTTTTCCTCCTTTGTTTAATTACAAAAATAACGTATACTGTATACCTTAATCCAAAATCTCTTCTAGGGAAAAATTCCTGATTCAGAGAAAATTTATACTGTGAGTTATGACTTATAATTACAAATATTGAACCCAACCCCAGTGCATAGAAGTAAACCTTATTTTCTTAGAAAGGAAGTGTGCACACTATGTTCAATTATGAGACAGGGGCATAAATCTCTCTTTGTTGCAAGTTATAGCAATTTACCTCGTATTTCAGTGAACAAGGAAGCAGAGTGATTATCCACATCTAAGGTGGAAACAGTTGTCTGAATATATAGCTCTCATGTAAGGGTTTAACTGGAAAGGAGATCTGAGAAGGAAACCCGATTTAGGTTTAATGTTCAGGGCAAACTTCCTTCGAGGATCAGTTCCTCACGGGCTTGCAGATGGCACTCACCAACGTTTATTTCTAATGAAGAAGGAAATTTGTGGGGAGATGGGGAGTCGGAGTAGAAATTCTTCTCAGACTAGAGAGGCAGGCCGTGTCAATTTCTTGTTTCTGAGCAGAATTAGGCTGTGTGAGTACTCACTGATTTTACTGACTCTCAGTTGATTTAATTTAAAAAATGAAAAAGTGACCCTTTTGCTAAACACTGACCCTTGGCTGTTATTGTTTGTGTACTTGGTCATGACCTTGGGGTACCTGACAGCAGCTGCAGACCTGTGATACCCACGGCACTCTGCACATCGGGTGAAGGGGTGCGCGGGCTCTGAAACATCAGGGAGTTTTATCCTCCTGCTTTAGAAGAAGTGGCTAGTTTTCTACATCCCATTACCCAGTGGTGGGTCTTTCCAGCTCCTTCTGGTACAGATCAGATGGAGGCTTTTCATCCTTGTAGGTCACTCGCATGTGTTCTCTCAGGGATCACAGTGAATGCACTTGACATGATCACAGAAACCCATCTGTGACTTGTCTGGCAGAGGTACTTGACTCCTCAGTGGGCTGTGGAGGGAATCTGTGATCATGCTGGGGTTTCTGTGCTAGGCTGCCCCTGTGACGCCCACTTGAGTGATACTGAGGTTCTTTTGTCAGGCCTTCCCCCAGCCTGACTCCCTGAGGGCAGCAGTCTGGCCAATGGGAGAGAGCAGTGTGCTTCTGGGGGGCAAATAGTTGGTGGACCCCCAGTGTCCAGCAGTGGGGCTGCAGTAGATGTTTAGGGTGAATTCCCTCCTGACTGGTTGGTGTTTGGGCCTTATTGGTTGTTGAATATTACAACTATCACTCCTGGTCTCTCCCTCTCTCTCTCCCTCCGTCTCCCCACTCATAACCTGCCTTTTCTTCGAGCATAGCAGAAAATGGCTAATTCCTGATTAATATTATTTCATTTCAAGCCTCAAGCAGAAACCAACAAGGGTTTCTGGATTGCAATTCAGAATTCCCAGGGAGAGAATCTAACTGGCCAGGTTTGGGCCAGGCGTCCATCTCCAGTCAGATGTGGCTAGGAGATCACAGTCACATGATCCATTATGCCGGTTAGCCTGCCCCTCTGAGTGGTGTGAGTTGGGGCGGTTATCTGAGCAGGGCCCTGCGCTAGGCGGCTCCTGAGATATGACCCCAGTGACGGCTACTTCCTGGCATCCACACTTCTGTGTAATCCCCTTGAGTGTGGGCTGGGTCTAGTGACTCTTCCTTCTGAGGAATAGCATGTGTCAAAGTTAGGTTACCAAAGACTGGGACTTCCATCTTGTCTAAACTCTTTCTCTCTGGTTCTTCTTGTTTATTTGCTCTGATAAAGCAAGCTGTCGTGTGGAGAGGTCCCAGTGTCTAGGAACTGAGGGTGGCATCTGGCTGAGGGCCAGTGGCTACCCAAACCCTTCCAGCAACCATGGGAGTGAGCCTGGAAGCATATCCTTTCCCAGTCAGGTCTTGAGATGGCCACGGCCCTGGCCGACACCCTGATGGCAGCCTCGTGAGGGACCCAGAGCCAGAGGCTGTGCTCAGACTTCTGACTTACACAAACCGCAGGATAACAGACAATGTTTGAAACTACTCCATTTGAGGCTGCCATTCCAGAAGCCCCACCCCTGAGCTACTAAATTTGGGGGGCAGTTTGTCACACAGTAATAGATAACTAATACAGACACCTCATGTTTGGAGAGGCCCTGAGGTCAGATGAACTTGCCTTGTCCTCACTTCACGGGGTAATAGATTGTGTGGTTTTGTGCCAGTTATTGAACTGCTTCAAGTCACGTTCTCTTCCATAAAACTGAGATAATAGTAATGATATGGCTGCTGTGAGGAGTAAATGAATAATCCAGTGCTAGCACTTAGTTTAGCTATATTGATATTAATCAACTAATATTAGCAATATCAATAAAGTTTAGTCACTGAGCTTTCACAGTTCTGCTCACCCTGCACTCTGGGTTATTGGTGCCTCAGTTTCTTCTTCAAAGAAGTTTGGAGAATTCTGTGCCCCTTAAAGATGTGATACAGAGATGAACATAAAATACCCAAAAATCTTTTTGAAGCAACTGGTTATTTAACTACTAAATGTAGAGAGCTATTTCCATTTTATTCATTTTGGTTTTATAATAAAGAACAATTTCATATCATAGAGAAATCAAAAACAGAATTTGTGCTTAGATTCAAAATGTCAAAAAATGTTTGAGTTGCTAGAAAAGAACTTGTTTTTCCAGTTTCCTCAACACAAAGGCATCCAGCCACCTTCTGCAGCCAATTATTGTGTGCGTGGAAATGCCAGGGCACCATGCAGGTGGCAATCCATCACAGACACGGCCTGCAGATGAAGGCATGGAGATAATCATGGGCACTTAAAAGGCTCTGCCTTCTGAGGCCAGAGCCCACAGTGTCAAAGGTTTGATGAAATTTGCTCATTAACTCCAAGCTTGAATGTTCAGTTATCCTGTTTTCGTTTCTCCCTGGGGGTGCTGTTTTCCTCCCAGTGGGAGCTGTGGCCACCATGTGGTGATGGGAGGCGTCAGTTTTACAGACCTCCCACCCCTCTCACCTCCACCTTCTCACCGCTCCGTCCCAGGACCACTGCCCTTTCCTACCTGCCTCCCCTGCCATGCTGGGTCTTTCTCATGGCATCAGGGGCTGAGCTTGCCCACCCTTGTGTCCATTCATACCGATCAGCTTCCTTCCTGAGTCTGGCTGCTGAGTGGAGAGCAGCTTTCTGAGCGTCTTTTTAATTTTGCTATCCTAAAGTCAAGCGCAACAAAAGCCCTTTCTGTGTGAAGGGTGACATTATTCCTTGCTGAGAAAACAAAGGGCACCAGAAGGAGTAAATGAGAAGTGTAGTCGCCAGACACCCCTCACAAGAAAGACCAGGCTCCCTGAGGTGGGCCTGCTGGTGCCGCTGCCGCGAGGCTGGGTCTACCTGAGTCACCAGGTTTCATCTCTCCCACCCCCACCCCAGCCCATCCCTAAGGGTGGTAGGGTGAAATTACTAGTCTCCTCACAATTAAAAAACAGCACTTTCTGCTTCCAGAAGCACTGCCCCCCCAAAATCACTCAGTGGAACAAAGCAGTTAAAAATAATTACCGGTAACAACCAAGCAAGGGAAGAGGTCTCTTCACACTATAAATTGAAAAGGCACGTGGAAGATTTGGGAAGGACTAGTGCAGCTCCTACACCGTTCTTTTCCCCCAGAAGGGACCCAAGGGAAGGGAGTAAGTTGCAAAGCCTTGAGAATTCTCATCAATGCCCCTGATTTAGGTAGAAGATGATAAAGTTGGGTGTGGGGAGCTTAGAGAAAAGTCAGGGAAGTGTCTTCCCATAGCGGAGGTTCCCACCTATGATCTCAGTAGCACTGCCGACCCAGAAAAGCCACCTGCCTTCCTGTCATCATCTGCCAGGATTCCATGCTGAGTCAGGGGATTGGGTTGAAGGTGGAGGATACCCACCCCTCCCTGTTAGAGGAGGAGGTATCCAAACCTGAATATTAAAAGTCTTAGAAGAAAGGGTAAGCCCAGTCCTACATCAAAGGCTGCAGGACGGATGCTTGCCAAGCTCTTTGCAGGTTCCTGCCCTCAGGCTACAGGAAAGTGGGTGTAATGCAGCTCCTAGGACTCAAAATGCATCTGGGAGAAGAATAAAGTCTTGGATAAGGTTAGGAAGTTGCCCATGAAAATCAATTTTCTTTCTATCAAAGCAGAAAAAAAATTTAAAAAAGGAAGAATGGGGTAGAGTTCCAAATGTGGCAAAGAAAAGGGGGTGGCAGGTGACTGTGGGGTCAAGATAGAGTTTCTTAAAGATGGAACTGGATGTGGTGAATGAAGGAGAAGAGAGAGAATTTCTCATCCCATGAGGCAGTTGGCCAGCCGGCTCTGCGTCAGTAGTGAGCTTTGGGCTGAGTAAATTAGGAATTCTCAACATATTTAAGATTGCTTGGAGATGGGATAAGGCAGCCTAGGGGAGCACGCAGACAGAAAAGAGTACAGGGCTGTAGCAGAGGACTCTGAGAACACAATAGTTAATAAATAGGCAGAGGTGTTGGGACCTGCAAAGAAGCTTAAGGAAAGAATAACCACAGGAGGTCATGTTGTCACCAAAGTCATGGGAAGAGAATGTTTCCAGAAGGAAGATCACAGGGTTGAATATGCCAGGAATTCAGTAAAAATAGGGCAAAAAATTCTGGGTTGAATGCGACAACAAAGGAGGTTATTTGAGAGTGTCCAGTGAAAGAGTTTCAAGGATATAATGGAGGGGAGAGCAAATTTTTAATGATTTGAAGGAGTACTGAGAGGAGATGAAATAGAAACCGTAATAACACAACTCTTCCAAGAACTTTGGCTGTGAGGGAGGTGGGAGAGAGCACGCAGTTGGTAGGCGCGTTGTCCTGTTGGCCAAGGCTGTAGGCTTGATCCCTGGTCAGGGCAGTGACTGGAGGAAGACACAGGTTCAAGAGACTTCTTTTTAAGGTGGTAGAACATGCATATCTAAATGTTGGTGGAAAGCTACCAGAGGAGGAGGGGCTCCACTGTGTTGTTGGGATGAAGTTCAGATATATATATATATGTATTTCTCTTGAGAGAGATTATATGTGTGTGTGTGTGTGCGCATGTATATGTATACATACATATATGCATATATACATAGGTATATGTATCTCTCTCTCTCTCTCTCCCCCTAATTTATGGAATCAGTTCCCTGAGAAAGTCGAAAGACCTGGGACACAGAGAACAGAAGGGGGAATTAGCCTTAGATGCTTATTCCATTATTATGACAGGAAGGGTAAGAGAGTGGGTGTAGATGCAGATAAGTTAGCGATGAGTGGCAGAATTCTGAAATTCTCTTCTGACGGCTTTTATTTCCTTTATGAAGGAAGAGGTGAGGTCATCTCTGACAGTGAGTGAGAGGACAATAGGGTACGACATATAAGAAGAGTGGAAGAAGCTTGAAATTGTCTCTGGGGAAGAGAAAGGGAGTAGGGGAATGAAAGGCAGTTATTTGTTCCACTTATTTTGTTCATCATACCCAAGAAATACACCTCTTTTCTTTCAATTAAAATGTTTTGTTTTAATTTTACAGGAGAGAGGAAGGATGAGTGAGATACTCATTGATTGATTCTTGTATGTGCCCTGACTGGGGCTTGAACCTGCAACCTTGGCATATCGGGACAATACTCTAAGCAACTGAGCTACCCAGCCAGTGCTGGACCTCCTTTCTTTTATAAGTGTTAAGAGCATTCAGAATGCATGGTCAAAAGAGGATGTGGATAAGCTGGGCTTAAATCCCTCTAGGTCCCTTAGGAGCCACGTCAGCAAACTCTTCATATCCTTTCTAGTCTCAGCTTTGAAGCCAGTTCCCTCATGAGCCTTTCTCAAATCCTTGGCTTGGAATTATGGGAGGATGGTCGGCATCACCCCAGCGGGGACTGTAGGAACATTGGAATCTGGATCCTGGGATCTGGGTTCAGGCAGAGAGGATGTTCAGTGAAGAAACCAGACATGTAGGAGTGTCTGTTTACCATCTTCTACACCACGGTCCACAAGTTAGGGCCCACAAGCCAAATCCAGCCCACTGCCGGTTTTAGTAATACGTTTTATTGCAATATAGCCATGTCTGTTGGTATTTCCCAGCTACAACATCAGAACTGAGTGGTCATGACAGAGACCTTATGTCCTGAAATCTGAAAATATTTACTCTCTGGCCCTTTTGCAGAAAATGTCTGTCAATCCTGGTGTAGAGGGGAAACAGCGAGGTTTCAGAGGAAGGATGACCTTGAGAAAAATCCCAACTTCTGAGTCTGTTTCTTTTCCTGCAAATAAGGACACCATTCATTAAATCATTCTTTCATTTAACAAACATTTATTGATTGCGTGCTGTGTGCCAGAAGCTGAGAGTGCAGAGATCAATAAGATCCAGCCTTGTCCTTTCAAGCCCATGGCAGGGATGGATGGGTAAACAAACAGCTGAGATAAATGCTGTATTTGCACGCCTTGGGGAGAACTGGGAGGTGTCCCACCCGGCTCCGATGGGGCAGGAAAGGCTTCACAGAGAAACCGAAGAGGAGGGACTTGTCAGATGGAGGGCTGCTGTGGATGAGAATGAAATCAGTCAGGGCTTGTTGCAGCACGAGGAAGGATCAAAGGGAGTCAGGGAGGGGCGATTCTGGAAGGGGTAGGTGGAGAGTGGCGGAGAAGGAGCAGCGAGAGAGGCAGGGAAGAAAAGTGTGCAGGATACCAATGAGACACGAAGGGCGCCACTTCACCACCCTGCCCTTGATGTGCCTCCCTAGCTGGTCGTTGCCCTCCCGGTAAAGTCCAGTTGTGGTTTACAACTGTTTCAGCAGAGCCCTCTGGGCAGCCACCATCAATTCTTTTGGAGTTTGCCCCTGAGATAAAACCTGTTGGTGGTTTTAGGTATATACAAGCTATCTTAAGGGGTGCCCAGCAATTTGTTAACTACAAAGCACTCCCCAAATGTAATGTGCTATTACTACCAATTATCAACAAAATAAATAAAAACCTAATAATAGGGTAATATCTGTAATTCAACTCAGATACCAGAATTTGAAATCTATAAACATAGCACAACACATAACCTAGTTTTAATAGTTTCATTATACTCTTTTCAAATTGAGTCAGAGAAGCATATTCATTCCTGAGAACCATACATATGATTTAACCAAACAAATGGATTTCTAAAGTTTATGGGAGTTTGAACAGATTGCAGAGTGCGGCAGACAGCTCTCCTTTTCATGTTTAAAATTTTAAGGACAATTTCAAACATTCAGAAAAGAGAACAATATAATACCCATGTATCCACTACCTAGATTTTAAAAGTGCTAATATTTTGCTATTGCTTCAGACCTTAGTAAAAAGAATAAAGACATTATAGATATAGTCGATGTCTCTTTTGTGCCTCTTTCTGGTCCCCTCAACCTCCCCAGAGGTTACCACCCTGGAAGTTAGTGTGTGTCTCCCTCATTCCGGTTTTTATATATGTTTTTTACTACATTTGTAGCAATAAACATTAAAGCAGAAATGTTTCATGTGTTTTTAAACATTACATAAATGGTAAGGCAATGTAAAAACTGTTCTGCAACTTGCCTTTATCATTCCACATTATGCTTTTGAAATGCATCCACATCGATCCATGTGTTCATTTATTTTGCAGCTGGTCTTCTTTCTGCTCTTTGAAACCTGCCCAAATTGTTGAAGACAGAAAGCAGATATATCTGACAGCTTCCGAGTGGCAGATATAAAATAATTTGGTCTCAATTGTCTTCTCTTTTCTCCCTTTCTTCTCCTTAGTCTCCCTCCCCCTTTTCCTCTCCTGCTCTATTAAGGATTTTGAATATAAAAAGAAACGGTACAAGAAGGAAATCTCAGAAAGAGGATCTGAATTTAGTACCCTGTCTTCCAGGAAAGAAAAGACATTTTTCAGGAGCATCAGACGGTGTTCCTGAAAGAACCTGTGCTAAGCAATTTACACTTGGAATTCTCAATGCCACCCTTGGAGGTCTTCCTTGCCCAAAGTCACATAGCTAGTAGGTGGAGATTTTAACCCAGGGACTCAGATGCCAGAGCTGATGTACTTCAGCTATTCAAAAAGAGAAGCCATATTGATCTGAAGAAGGGTCAGTGTTAGGTGAGCTATTAACAGGAAGAATCCCCAGGGCTAGTGTTTCAACAACTTTTGGTATTGATTTCACTTCTAAATTAAGTATCATAATAACTGTGAATAATAAGGAATAATAAAGTACTTACTTAAGAATTCACAGGGTTGAGTGTTACTATAGTTTTTTCACCTGAACTTCAGCCACCTATTGACTTCCAACTCCCTCCTGGATATGTCCACTTGACAATTCCACTATCATTCCTAACTGCAAAAACCAAACTTAATTATTTCCTTCCCTCTCGACCGTTTCCTATCGCAGCAGATTCTGGCACCTTAGCCTGTCTTCCATGGCCCGCTGTACTCTGGTCTTCACACTTCCTGCTATGGACTGAATTGTGTCCTCATAAGATTCCTATATTGAAGCCCCTAACGCCCAAATGTGATGGTATTTTGGAGAAAGGGCCTTTAGGGTATAATTGGGTTTGTATGAGGTCACAAGGATGGAGTCCCTGTGAAGAGATTAGTGCCCTTATAAGAGACAGAGAGCTTTCCTTCTCTCTCTGGTTGCCTTGTGAGTTCACGGTGAGAAGGTGGCCAGCTGCACACCATGAAGAACACTCACCTGGAAACAAATCTGCTGGCACCTTGATCACCTTGATCACCTTGATCATTGGCTCCCCAGGCTCCCCAGGCTCTAGTGTGGTGAGAAGCAACTTCTTTGTTATTTAAGTCTCTGGTCTATGGTAGTTTGTTACAATAGCCTAAACTAAGACACTACCTATATAGCATTTTAATTGTATTTTTTTATCCCTTTTCTGCAATTACCCTTCTTCTTGTCTGTTTTTTCACCCATGTTATTTTCCTCAGCTAGTCTGCTACTCCCCCTCCCCACATAACAGCTGCCTTTTAAGACAAAAATTAAAGTATCTTTTTTCTACTAATTTCCCCTTCTTTAGACTCTTACAACACTGAATTTGTATCACACAACACAGCATCTAGTTATATAATCTTATTTATTTTTAAACATCTTGTGTCTGCAGCGAAATGATTGACCCTTCAAGGGCGGGACATGTCTTGGATTCTATTCCACACGTCAGTATCTCCCTTTTTTTTTAAACTCCTGAGCCCATGTCACAGTAATATCCATTCTCTCTTAAACCCTTAATTTTTTAAAGTCATTTTGATTATTTTTACATGGGAGAAAGTAAAGAAGTGATTTAAAGTAAACACATTTTAGGTCAGCCTATCATTAATGCTCGTATTATCAATCTTGTTTTAAAGTTTATTTTAAATATAATATTGAATGATATCCATAACATAAAAATACATTTTGAAATGTTTCCCCATTTAGCTAGTGACTCACTCTGTTGAATTAAGGTTAACTATGTAAGAAAAAAATATGAATTGCTGGAAAATAAATTTTAAGAAAGAAGTCTTATGTTTTGTTTTAACCCTGAATGTGTATAAAATGCAGAATGAAGTTTAACTGTGTGTTACAGGACCAACAATAGACAAAAACTGCCTTCATGACCTGATGCTTTGAATTCTTGCATTTAAGCTTAAGAATGAAATGACTTGCATTCATAATTTTTGCTCAGTTTCTACACAGTAAGAAAAGAGATTGCAGGCTGCTGTTTTCAGGCACTTTTCTACAAATACCACAACACAGATGCTCTACCCAATAGCTGAATAGACAAATTAGTTATAATTTTTACTGTATTTTCTTTTGACAGCATTGTTTTTTGACAACTTAAGGTGCTGCATGACACTTTTAATCAGAATGCAATTTAAAGATCTAGTGAAGATTGTCATGAGGGAAACGGGAAGAATTATTATTAGGTTTATGGCCTTCGTTGACTTCTGGAATTTTGACATCAGTGTTTTCTTAGTTTCCTGCACTTAAACAATGGCGCAGTCCAGCTGGCAAGAAGAGAGCGAGTGGAACCCTGCGTGACAAAGAACAGGAAAAACTGAAGGTTGTGTAATGGTCAACACCATGCCCGATGGAGCTCACTAAGTCAGGTAAGTGGATCAAATGAGCCATAAGAACTTTTGCTTGGTCTCCAGCAAGTCCAATGCTGTTTCCTTTGTTAGTGGGAAATACTAGATACATATTGTATGTATGTATGTATTTAATTTTTAATGGAAAGAGTTTCCATTCTTGCCTTTTATGATATGAATCTCTTTCCCTCAATATTTTACTCTGAAAAAATTTCAGAGAAAAGCTGAATTACATAGCAAACAGCCATGTGCTCACCACCTGGATTCTACAGTTGTGAACATTCTGCGATTACTTATATTATCATTGATCCATTCCTCTGTCCATCCATCAATGCATTTTATGTAATATGCATTTCAAAGTAAGGTGTAGATACTTGTACACTTCTTTCCTAAACACTTCAGCATGCATGTGATTAGACAGGTTTCAATATTTGTTTAGGGTTCTTTTTTTAAGGTAAAATTTTTTAGTGAAATGCTCAAATCTTAATTATATCATTTGATGAGTTTTGACATGTACATATACCTCTAACCTAAATGCCCTGTCAGGATATTTAACATTTCTATCACCCAAGAAAACTCCCTCTGGTTTTTGGAACTACAGTTTGTACGTCGTCACTTCACAGAATCTGCCTGAGAATGTCATTAGAGACTCAGCAAGTTGATTGGTGACAAATGACCAAAGAAGCAGTTTAGTTTCTCTTTGCTCTGACAGAGAACTATAATCAGAGCAGAGGCTGAGGAGTGGGTTGTTTTAACTTCTGTATGTTACTTACGTTCGCATTGTCAAGCCAGTAGAGTGTAAAGAACATTCAGGAATTGGAAAGAATGATTATAGCTAGCTTCCACTCATTTGCTATGGATGCTTGTAAAACATATAAGTAAAAGTTGATACTAAGAGCATTCACAGAGCTGTGCATTTTTATCCAAGTTTGCCAATATATTAGTACAGGGTTTGGTTATTTTCTTTCAGCTTTTTAAAGTTCCAGATACTAATTTTATTCATTCATAACATTTCATCTTTTTCAAAAATTTTGCAACAATCTACCCTCCTGCATTCAGGACTAAGTGAATGAAACACCTTTTTTTTTAAAAAAAAATTACTGGCCTGCTGTGAGTATTTCTGGCCATAAATGTGGGTTATAAAAGTTGTTTTTAAATTATTGGAGGCAATTTCTAGGAATTCTCTGCAGAACAGATTGACCTTGGAGTCAGGCTAAGATCCAAGTAAGATCCAAGCCCTTACTCTGCTACTTATTGACTACATGACCTTCAGTAAATTGGTTAATCACTTTGATCCTTGATTTCTCTGTTTATAAAATGGGGACAATACATGAATCTACCTCATGGAGTTGTTGAGAGGATTAAATGAAAAAAAAAGGGCAGTTTTCAGTGCTTTGCGCATATTATGTACTAAAAACATGTTAGTTAGTGTTGTGATTATTTTAGTGAAGACTGGCTCACTATAAGCTTTGTTGTTTGGGATATTTACAAACCCCAGGGAACATAAGGAGCTCACATATCCTTTATCTGGCCTTTAGTCCCACAGAAGAATAATATCCACAGATTTTCATTTTGAGTTATTTTTTATTAAGAATCATGTAAAAAGCACCCAATTCTCACCGAGAGCTAAAATGAAAAAGGTTCACAACACCAAAAGTTGGTGAGGATGTGAAGCAACCAGAATTCTTACGTGTTGTGGGTAGGGATGTAAAATGGTTCAAGCACCTTGGAAAACTTTGGAGGTTTCTTAAAGAGTTACACATACATCAACCTCAGTGATTCTCAAAAGACATTGATGCTGAGGGTGAGAAACCCTGATCTACTCCATGACACAGACATTCCAATGTGTAGGTATTTACCCAAGAGTAAAAAACAAACGAACAAACAAAAGCCAAAACATATGCTCACAAAAATGTCTTGTACTAGAATGTTCATATCAGGTTTATTCATAATAGGCCCAAACTGGAAATGGAACTCAAATGTCCACTAACAGGAGAACAGATAATTACATTGTAGTCTAGCCATACAATGACATACTACTTAGCAATTAAAAGGAACATGCTACAGGCGCATACACAACATGGAGGAAAATCGACAGGATTTGGAACATGCTACCTCCAGTTATGGTGACTTGGCATACTAGATATTTTAAGCTGAAGGAATTTGAGGAATGGCAGGTGCGGGACTCTCTGACCTTGCCCTGAAGCAGGTCATAAGACTCTCATAAGCAGGTCATATGAGACATGCTCTCCCTATGCCTGAAGGAAAAGAACATTCTTCTCTCTGAAGATGGAAGGGCTCCAAAAGGAATCTGCATGAACCTGCCTTGCACATTTCCCCAGTTTGCCCCTCTTAGCTCACAGCCATCTGTCACATTTTCCCACTACTCCTCACACCTAGTATAAAAACTCACCTTTAGGTCTGCATTTTCTTGGTAAGGCTCTCACGTCACATAAAATATATTAGTAAATGTATATGCTTTTCAATTTATATATATCTTTTGTTACAGAGTCTCAGCTGAGAACCTAGAAGGGTAGAGGGGAAAAAAATCCTTCCCCTACCACATAAATATATATTATTTACACTGAAAGGAAAGGAACTAGAAATAAAAAAAGATTAAACTGTAATGATTGAATTTATATGAAATTCTGTAAGAGGTAAAACTAAACTCTGGTGACAGAAAACAGATCAGCGTTTGCTTCTTGTGGGAGGGAGACTGATTGGGAAGGGGCTCAAGTGGCCTTTCTGAAATATTTAATAGTTGTTTGGCAAAAGTGGTTGAATTAGTACACTTAAAATCTGAGTATTTGACTAAATGTACATTACGCCACAAAACAACTAAGGAAAAAAAGAGGCAACAAACCTGTGAGTTTGGAGGATCATGGATGATCTTTTTCTTCCAATCAACTTCAATTGTCTGCTCCTCATACTCTCCAACACTAATATCTTCAGTCTTTTTCATTATAGCCAGTCTAATGTGTAATCTTATCTCATTATGGGTTTAGTTTACATTTCCCCAAAGACTTATGAAGTTGAGCATCTTTGCATATTTTATCGGCCTCGTGGATCTCATCTTTTTGAAGTGTTTGTTCTAGGCTTTTGCCCATTTTTCCACGGGGAAAATTTATATTTCTTGTAGAAGATTTTCACATGTAGAAGTTATATATTCTGGATACAAGTCTTTTGTCATACACATGAATTATAAATATCTTCTCCCAATCTATCGGTTGCCTTTTGTTTTCAATTTTAATGTAGTTCAATTTATATATTTTTCTTTTATAATTAGTGCTTTTTCTGTCCTGTTACAAACTTTCTGCCTACTCTCAGTTCACAAAGGTGTTCTCATGTCTTCTGCTAAAAGAGTTATTGTTTGACTTTTAAAATATAGGTTGGCAATCCAAGTGAACTGTATTTTTGTTTATGTGAAGTAAGAGTCCAAATAAAGTTTTTTCCATATGGATTTTCAAATGACCTAGCACCATTTTTTGAAAAGGCATTTTTTTCCTTCCATTGATGCAAATCCGGGAAGCCTTGTAAAAAATGTATTTTACATATTTAAAATTCACATAAAATAGTTCAAACTCTACATACAGTTCTATAGTCTCCTATTTTCATGCAATAATGTTACACATATAGCCTATTAATGGCTGCATAATATTTCACTATATGGATGTACCATAAAGAATTTAATTACCAATTTTTTTATTGTTGTTATTAAGATGCTGAGATAAACATTTCGTGTAAAGTGTCAGTTGTATACTAAAGGTAAATTGCTAGGAGTGGGAATTTCAGGACTAAGGTGTAAGGCCATTTTAAGATTTGCCTTCTGCAAAGTTTATATCAATTTTTACTCCCACCAATAGTATATAAACTTGTTTCTCTACATTCTAAGCAACTGTGGCTATTATTATTTAAAATCTTTGCTAAATTGGGTGGAAGAAAACCTATTGCTTTCATTTCCAATTTTTTTTTATAAATCTTTGTTTATCCTTACTATTTTTTTTTTTTTTTGGATGGCCTGTTAAAATCTTTGTCCATTTTCCCTCTGAGGTTGTCTTTTTTTTATTGATTTCTAAACATATAGAATAATAGAGGGTTACCTCGCAGTTAACCCAGTTTGGCTTTTAACTTTACGTGTCTAAAAGACACCAGTTTTAACTTAATCTCTATTAAACTAAATTCTGCCCGACAGCTGCAGAAAGCCTCCCTGCTCCAGAGGCCAGGTGGGCGGAACCAGCGTCTCCAGGACATGTTTGCCCCGCCCTAGTTTACCCCCTTCCATAGAGGGGGCGGTACCAAAGGACGCTCTGTCTGCGCGCGCAGCTTTCGTTGCCATAAACGCTGTGGGAAGAAAGGCTAGCGCATCCCACCTCCAGTACCCAAGAAGAAGCAAAACGTAGCGAACGGAGTCCTGGGCACTGCGAGAGTCGCCGGCGTGCGTAACGTTGACGCGCGACGTCCTCCTGGCCTCGAGGCGCGTGCGCAGTGTGTTTGTCAGGGGCCCCCCGGCCGCGGTCAGCCGCGGTGGCGGCGCGGTCTGGACTTAGTTTTCTGCTCCCGGTGTCCGGAAAGCGGGGCTGGGCCTTCTTCCTGGGTCTCCTGGCGCGTAACCTCACTCTTAACGTGGTGGGGGTTGTCGTAGACCCTCAGGAGCGGAAGTGGAGAATGGCCCCCTCGAGTGAGGAGAGCGAGTGAAGCACCGCCTCTCTGGACTCTGGTGTCCGAGGTGGGCGTGAGGTGGGCGTGAGCGCAGGTAATCCGGGCCGGATTCGGAGCGCGGGTCGTCCTTTGGTATTTCAGTGGGGGCGGCTGGGGCTGCGGCTCCTCCAGGTCAGAGAACGGGCCTCTTGGGGAGTTTGGGACTTAATTCCACCAATTGAGAGATCTTGGGTGCCCCTGGCCCAAAGTGAAGCGCAGGATGCACGTCAGCTATTACTTTTCATTGTTGCTGGCGGGAGGAGTTGGCGGAAACACTTCTAAAACTCTTGTGTGTTAATCGGAGAGGTAACTGTGGGTTGTGTTACATGAAGTTCACAGGCATTCCTTTTGTGGCTGTGGGGAGGGGGTCCGTGACTTCCTCCTCGCGTCTGCAAAATAAGAATGGTCATACTCTCCTACGAGGATTACGATGCCACCAAGCTCTATGGAGTGCGTAATGAAAGGGTAGAGGAACACATACTGGAAACTTACTTTATATTCTTTAAACCATTTTTTTTTTGTCACGCATTGAAGCGCTAGAATGAAGTTGAAGTTCATTGTTATGACTCATTCAGAACCTAATCAGAGGAGTGCCTTTTGTGCTAAATATTATATCCTATCTTTTTTTTTTTTTTCTCTTCTTTTCTTTTCTGGATAAATAACTTACTGAGTGCTTACAGTGCACTAAGCACTGTTCTAACCTCGGGATGATGAATTAGTAAACACGCTGCTGAAAGAAAAGTAAAAGTAAATGCTAATAGAATACAGTCTGCTGGGTATTGTTTATTGTGGTGCTAGCTCACCTTTATTTCCCATTTTAATCATCAAACATTGGCTTTTTGTGGGATGGTGATTGTCAGTTTTTTCATGGTTAACAAATTTAGGTTCTTTTTGAAAACTTGTGTAGGCTGCATTGGATATACTAAATAAATGCAGCACTCACGAACTAAACCATCTGTTGATTAACATGGTGCTGAGAAGTACAGTTGACTTTTGAACAACACAGGGGTAGTAACTGATAACATAAGCAGTTAACACTTATTTTCTGTATTAAGTATTGTATTTTTACAATAACATAAGCTAGAGAAAAAATGTTAAGAAAATCAAAAAGAAGAGAAAATACATTTATAGTATTTATAGGGGAAAAAAAAACCCCACGTATAAATGGACCTATGCAGTTCCAACCCAGTGTTTAAGGGTCAACTGTAATATGTGATACTCATTCCTCTGTCTGCTGGAATTTAGAACTTTTCCAACACTATGCCATTAAAGCTGTCCTCTTTTCTCTTATATCCTTTTCCCTTTCTGGTGGACAGATGTTTTTGGTTTCTTAGGCAGTGTTAGAACACAAAATGTAGGGTGACTCTTTGTAATTTGTATACTCAATAAGGATATTCTTCACTTGAAAATTCTTCTGTCAAAGTATGTTCAGTTTTAGTGGCAAGAATAAATAATATTTTTTAGTGTGAGCATAAAATACTGGGAGCTGCCTGATCAGATGAGGCAGGAATTTGTAATAGTTTAGAGACATGCTAGGGTGAACTATATAGGTCAGTTTCAGCACTGAGCAGAAGAGGCTAACTAGTCAAGTATATCATAGTTAATAGTATGTGGATGAGGGTTAGTTGGGGACAGACGTGATTTGGTACGACCAAAGTGCATGTCGTAACAAGAGTGATATCTGGACAGAGGACGTATTTGACGTTCTGGTTGATGAGTAAGTGGGTGGTGGCAGAGAGGCCTGGTAGCAGGACCAGTATGGGATTCAGGTACAGGATCCTCTCCCGGAAGGAAGTGAAATTTGGAGGGAGCTTAAAAAAAAAAGCTAAAAGTCACTTGTTAGAGCTTGATCAAATAATTAAGGGTCATGTTTGGAAATGAATCTTAGTTTAAGTGTGTTTGGGGCTCTGGGTAATGTCTCAGTCATGGGTAGAGGAGGACTTTGCAGGGGAACTAAAAGGGTTACTGTGGTAATAAGAGCTGCCATTCACTGATGAATATTCTGTGGTATTTTTTTGTATATGCTAGCATGTTTTTCCTCCTTTAAAAAAATGATACCTCAGTTTTTTACATCTTTGAGATTCAAAGATGTAAAGCTATTTGCCCAAGGCCACCTACTACGCTTAAGTGGCAGAAGCTGAAATTGGAGCCCAGGTCTCCATTTTATGCAGTTTGTCATGAGTGTGATCATGATTTGCTGTGGATGAGATTTCACTCACTAATAAATTTGATTCATTTAATTATGTGTTTTCTTTTTCTAGATTTTAATTTAATTTGAAAATGAGTAAGTGCAGAAAGCCACCACTGGGTTCAAGTTCTGAGACATTCAGCCCAGATGTTGTTGCTGACATTTTTGAACTCTTTGCTAAGAACTTTTCTTATGGCAAGCCACTTAACAATGAGTGGCAGTTACCAGATCCCAGTGAGATTTTCACCTGTGACCACACGGAATTTAACGCATTTCTTGATTTGAAGAACTCCCTAAATGAAGTAAAAAACCTGCTGAGCGATAAGAAACTGGATGAGTGGCATGAGCACACTGCTTTCACTAATAAAGCTGGAAAAATAATTTCTCATGTGAGAAAATATGTGAACGCTGAACTTTGTACTCAAGCATGGTGTAAGTTTCATGAAATTTTGTGCAGCTTTCCAATTATTCCACAGGAAGCTTTTCAGAATGGAAAATTGAATTCTCTACACCTTTGTGAAGCTCCTGGAGCTTTTATAGCAAGTCTCAATCACTACTTGAAATCTCATCGATTCCCTTGTGATTGGAGTTGGGTGGCTAATACTCTGAATCCGTACCATGAAGCAAATGACAATCTAATGATGATTATGGATGACCGACTTATTGCGAATACCTTGCATTGTTGGTACTTTGGTCCAGATAACACTGGTGATATCATGACCTTGAAATATCTGACTGGACTTCAGGATTTCATAAGCAACATGGCCACTGTTCACTTGATCACTGCTGATGGGAGTTTTGATTGCCAAGGAAATCCTGGTGAACAAGAAGCTTTAGTCTCTTCTTTGCACTACTGTGAAGTAGTCACTGCTCTGATGACTCTTGGAAGTGGTGGCTCTTTTGTTCTGAAGATGTTTACTTTATTTGAACATTGTTCCATAAACCTGATGTACGTGCTAAACTGTTCCTTTGACCAAGTCCATGTTTTTAAACCTGCTACAAGCAAGGCAGGAAACTCAGAAGTCTATGTGGTATGTCTCCACTATAAGGGGAAAGAGGTAATCCATCCTCTGTTATCTAAGATGGTGCTGAATTTTGGGACTGAAATGACCAGGAAAGCTCTTTTTCCCCATCATGTGATTCCTGAATCTTTTCTTAAAAGACATGAAGAATGTTGTGTGTTCTTTCATAAATACCAGCTAGAGACCATTTCTGAGAACATTCGTTTGTTTGAGTGCATGGAAAAAGAGGAACAAGCAAGGCTGAATAAATTAAGAGACTATGCTGTTCAACATTTCATGCAAAAGTACCAATTGAAGCCTCTTTCCAGAAATAATTGGCTAGTAAAAAAATCTAGTATTGGTTGTAGTACAAATACAAAATGGTTTGGGCAGAGGAACAGATATTTTAAAACCTATAATGAAAGGAAAATGTTAGAAACCCTTTCATGGAAGGATAAGGTGGCCAAAGGATACTTTAATAGTTGGGCCGAGGAACATGCTTCATATCATCCTGGGAAAAGTTCTCTTTTAGAAGGGACAGCCTCCAGTCTTGAGTGTCACTTATGGCATATTTTAGAGGGAAAGAGGCTGCCAAAAGTAAAGTGTTCTCCTTTTTGCGATGGTGAAATTTTAAAGGCTCTTAATGAAGCAGTTGAAAAGTCATTAGGAGGAGCCTTGGATTCGGATTCCAAGTTTAGACCAAAACAGCATTGTTCCTGTCATGTTTTTTCTGAAGAACTGATAATTTCTGAGTTGTTTAGCCTTACCAAGTGCCTTCAAGATGAACAGTTTGTACAACCCAGCAACCAAAAAAAGTGCCTGCTTGTAGGTTTTCCAGCTCTTCCTGATAACAAAACACATTTACCATGGGAAGTTCAACTCCTTGAATCAGTCGAACTCGTGACTTTTACCTGTTCATTGCTTCATGATGGAGACCCAACTTACCAGCAGTTATTTTTGGACTGCCTCCTACATTCATTACAGCAACTTAATACAGGCGATATTATGATTTTGCCTGTACTTTCTTGTTTTACAAGGTTTATGGCTGGTTTGATTTTTGTACTCCATAGCTGTTTTAGATTCATCACGTTTTCTTGTCCCACATCTTCTGCACCCCTGAAGACCTGTGCAGTCCTGCTATGTGTCGGTTACAGAGACCTTCCAAATGCAGTTTTCCAGTATCTGCAGAATGTGAATGAAATGTTAAGTGTTTTGCTTAACTCTGATGCACCCCAGCAAGTTTTACAGTTTGTGCCAATGGGCCTGCTCCTTAAGGGGACACTACTTGATTTTTTGTGGGATTTGAATGCTGCCATTGCTAAAAGGCATTTGCATTTGATTGTTCAAGGAGAGAGAGAAGAAATCAACAGCCTTTAGTTGTGAAATTGAACTTGTCTTTCTGACGTTTAACTTTATGGCTTCTTATAGTTTCCATTGTTACTGCATCGCTTTGCTGTTAATTTATAACCTTTCATAACCTTTTATAACCTTTTGGGGAAAGGCCAACTTCTGCATCATTTAATGGCTCATTGTTTCTGGAAAGCCATCAGCTAGTACCCATCTCTAGGATATATACATCCACAGGCATAGAGTTTTCCTTGTGGTGGAATCTATGAGTGTTGATATTCAACCTCAGACATGAGGGGGTGTGTGTGCGCTTGGGGTGGACATGTCCATGCTTGCATATGCAGTTTAGTTGGCCTTCTTTATCTGCTTAAGGTTTTTACTGAGTGCCTTTATTCAGATTTTTCTCCCAACTAATTTCCTCTCAATGGCTAATGCTGTTAATGAACTGATGAAAGGAGGTGAGTCACTCCTGAGCAACACTGATTTCCTTTAACACTGACCATGTCAGTTACGGATTTAGGAAACTCATCTTGCCAGATTTCTTGTTACATACCGTCATTGCCATTGACCCAGTTTACTTTTATGGTTCAAATGAAGCTACTGTGATGTTTCATGAATATTATACTAACCACAGCCATCAACCAGAAGGGATATCAGGATAGCTTCAAACCAAAGATCATGTTTAAAACAACGAAAAATTATTCTGTCTAAAGATTCCTGTATCATGAAAAGCCTGATTTAGCAATGATGTAGTAATTTTTAACTTCAGGAAATAATCTGTAAACTACAAGATATTTTAAAATTTCAAAATAATGTTTATGGTCTTATATTGGGAACACATGATTGTGATAAATGTAGTGAATACTGAAAAAAAATTTTAACACTTTCATAATGATGGTTCAACATTTAACATTTTTGTAATCTTTACAGTTTCTTTTTTCAGTTTGAAAGTAGTACTTTATCAAAAGTTTAACCATGAGCCCTGGCTGGCATAGCTCAGTGCATTGAGCATGGGCCTGCGAGTCAGAGAGTTGCCAGTTCAATTCCCAGCCTAGGGCACGTGCCTGGGTTGCAGGCCAGGTCCCCAGTAGGGGGGCATGTGAGAGGCAACCACACATTCATGTTTCTATCCCTCTCTTTCTCCTTCCCGTCTCTAAAAAGAAATAAATAAAATCTTAAAAATAAAAAAGTTTAACCATGAGATGGATATTTTATGTTGCTTGATTTCTTTTGAATTATATATATTTAACAGTGTAACAGCTTTTCTGGCAAACTAGTAAGCAAATCTTTACTACTTTGAAATTCCACAAAATGAAGAATATTTATATTCTTACAGGTGCATTTTAGACATTTTTGTTAGTTATATGAAAAATAGATGTATTCTTTGATGTATTTGGTTGATAAATATTAATCTGAAATTTTTTTCATGTTCTTTGCTATTTTGAGTTCCATTATAGATTCATGAATAAAATCATTAGCAGAGAGATTTTTGTGTTCGTCTTTTTTTAAAGAGAATCATGGGGGAAGTTAAAAATATAACTTGGAAACAGATTTTTTTAAGGAAGGTTTGAATGAGAGTTAATGTTCCTTCATTTCCTCTGATTTGTATTCATTAAAATTTAGTCCTTAATATTGTATTATTTATGGAAGCTCTACTTTGGGAAAGAAATGAAATACTTAAGGGAGGGAGGGAAGGGGGTAGATTTAGTTCTTGTCAGGGATGGTGTGGATGCCTGGAGGTAGATTTCTGGAAGAAATGTGATTTCCCACTGGTGACTCTATGGAAGCAGTTCCAGTTGTATAATGATAGAAAATTAGTTACACAGAAAGAATTAAAACCACTCTCAGAAAACCATTTTGTACTTGGTAGTCTTTATTATGCCTTGGTTGATTTGGTCCAACGTAATGACGCTGTTCATTCCTACTTACTTTAACCATTCATTAGAATGACGTTGAAAGCCTAGGTTCAGGTTCTGATATTAAAATTTCTTTTTGAGCCTCTTAAGTACTTAATACTTAAGTTTTTAACACTAACCTGTGTTGGCAT